>WTXE01000192.1:0-54046 GCA_022496225.1 Russula aff. rugulosa BPL654 | reverse complement strand
CGTAGAAGGTGGCGAGGGTCCTCGTGAACCATCGAGCGTCGGCTCACGTCGCGGTGCGCGTTCAGTCGGGCGAGCGGTCCGTATTGAGGCGCCAGAAGACACAGGTGGATCGATGGAGATGGGCGTCGCGGGAGCGGGTGCGGGTGCAGGTGCGGATGTAGTGGTAGGACCGCGGAGGGCCAAGTAGGAGAGGTAAGACCCACCTCCTGTGGGCTTGGAAGGCATTGGTAGTGAATCAGGCTCGGAGACAAGTGGGTCTGTGCCAGTGCAAATCTCGATGAGTAGTTGAGTGGTCTCATCGGGTAGAGCCGCGACCATAGCGCGGCCGTATCGTGCAAGATTATTTTCCGTCTAGGATATATCCCACGATCAACAACCGCCTCGAAATAAGGCGTTCAGCTCACCGCTTCTGGCCCTAGGTGCCGTAAGTACGTCAAGGCGTCATTGAAGTTGCCCGTGTCCTCGATTTGAATACGAAGATAATCCTCGTGCCGCGACCACCTCTTTGCAAGGTAGGCTGCATGTTCGAAGTACCCGGCTTGGCGGCAAACGCGGATTGCCGTATCAAGATCGAACGGAAGCTCGTCGGTACCGCCTTCGGCGGCGGCGCCATTGCTCCCACGTTTCGATTCGGTTTTGATGAAGCTGTCAAGCCGTGCAGCATCTTTGAGCTTCGTGTAGGTGTTGAGAAGGAGCGTCGTGTGATCTGAATTGGCTACTCCGAGCGAGTGTAACTCTTGCAGATACGTCACAAGATTGTGAATACGCTGCGCATCTAAACACTAAGCCGCAGTCAGGGCTTCGTGGTGTAGGGGGATACGATTGAGGGCAATACCTTGCGAATGACGTAGCTTGGTTGAACGTAGCCGATCGTTTGCAAATACTGTTGCATGGCAGCATCGTAATCCGGTTTGGCATACAGGTAGTCCCCATACTGCCGATGGATGTCGGCCACGCTTTCCTCGCTCATCTGCTGCGTTTTTGCTATGTCCAATGCCAAGACATAATACCCCCTGCGGTATAGCATATCCAGTTTCGTGGCAGTCGGTTTCTCCTGAAGGCATGAGAGTTTCCCGTCGTTGGAGAGAACGTATATGCTACCCCATTGCGAGAAGACTTCCCTTACGCCTTCTACGAATGCCTCGTTGTGCGCCACGAACTTGTTCTCGAGGTCAAAGACTGTGACCTTCGTGACCTCGGTGCCGCTCGCACCCACATTCCGGGCAGCAAAGCTCCGAATTGTCGCGGATGCAGACGTCGCGTTAGCAGTGAGGGGCGGGGAGACGATGACGAGATAGTTCAAGTGAATGTGTACAGAGGTCTTCGGGCCTGAGTTGGGGTGTTTGGGTAGGCAAACATGACAATGAGAGTCGACGGACCTTCGTATGCATACGAGGAACCCCGGTTCTCCGCACCGCAAATGTAGATAGCCTCATCGCGCGCCACGACCATATCGTGTGCCTTCCAGTCCATGACAGCACACCCTAAAGCCGCACCGGCCTCATGGACTTCGTTTGCGGCACCTCCGCTCCCACGCCCAGATGCTTGGTACACCAACACGCGGTTCGTAGTTGCAATGAAGAGATACATGGCTGGGGTTTCGTCAGTAGGCTCGCGAAAGCCGACGGACGTGACGGGCTCCGTGGGCGATTCATGCACAGTACGGGGTTTGGGGATGGCGGTAAGGGAGGCGGAGCCCGAGAGAATGGACTGATCTAAGTGCCGGTAAAGGATCACGGTGCCGTCACCGAGCCCAATGGCGAGAAAATCCAGGCCTGCAGAAAGGGCAATAGAAGTGACCTGTCGAAGGAGAGAAGAGGAAGAAAAACCAAATTGAACACATGATAGAGGAAAAAGAACGGTCGGAAGGACGCACCGGGTGCGGCCGATTGCTCGTCTGCACTTTGGTGGAGCGTAATAACGTCGGCGCGCCGTTTTTGTCTGTCTTCTCTAGATGCCAAATTTTGAGAAGAGGGTTCCGTACGCCGTCTTCTTCCTACATGCCCAACGTCAATGTTATCTAATAAATACGATCAAAGGAGGGAAGAGCACGGACACCGAGGGTCACAAGGTACCCGCGCCTCTCCACCATGTGCGTTACGCGTCCACCAACGTGTGCGACCCAGCTTGAGATGGGCTCGAATTCCTTGTTGAGGACATGCACGCTGCCGTGTATGTCGGCAACAACAACACCATACGGTGAGGACGTGATAGTTGAAATTGAGGTCCCGACGCGCAAGATATGCGGACTCTCAGCAAGGTCGTGTACATCTTTGACAGGCACCACATCAAAGAATGGGAATTGTCTCCACTGCGAGACTTATCAGAGAGCAGTCAGAATAAGCCGACGGGACTTACTCCTGGCGCGGAGGTGGTCGACGCTGCTGCAGTCGGTTTGGAAGGTATCGAGGGCGAAAGCATCAGTTCCAAAGACTCGACCGCTCACTGCGGGCCGGAAATACCGCTCTCGGCATTGGCCTCGAAATTCCCACACCCAACCCAACCGCCGACGGTCGAGGACGACAGCTCACTCATCCTAAAACACCCACGTCCTCTCAACACAGCCATGGCATTCTTTGGTCTCCGCAAGTGGCCTACACCCGTAAGTGCGAGACTTTTGTGATGTTGATCGCACTCGTGGTCACTTACCCAATTTGTATCCTTGGTACTCACCCTGCTCCCGTTCTTCTCGCACAGGTTTTCCGGCCGTTGTGGCCTTTCTTTGCAGCGAGCGGCATCACTTACTTCCTCGTCTCCAAGGCGCAAGACATTGGAGTTCGCTGTGAGTTGGCTTATCCGAAACCCGTCCGAAAACTCAGACAGCTGACACTCGTGGTCTTTTTTCACCCACCCATTAGCCGAGGGTTTCCGCAATGACGCACGCAACCCATACGCGGCACAGATCGCAAAGGAAGAACATCATTAGAATTGGATGTTGTCTGTAATCCTGACATAAAACCCTTTTTCGACCCGTCCATTCACACTATACTCCTGTCTCTTTTATGAATGCGTGACCCTGAACTTGACGCACTCCAAAGCCCCGACGCGCGTCAATGATTTTGTTTGACCCGTGCTATACCAAGCAACACAACTTGAACGGGAAACGCAAATATTTGGATAGTGAATTGGAAAAACCGAGCAACATCGACACACTCTATCTGGGCGGATGTCATGTCATCCGAGTTTGAGAATTTTGGGACGGGCGTAACGGAAGGAATGTAGGACCACGTGAATCGGGCGCCGTAAGGCCTTGAGGTTCGGAAAGGTCTCTGATGGTACCCCCACATCGGATCAGTGGAGATGAATTTGGTATCATAGATTCTCGACAAGCACCGACATTAAAAATGGGCTGCGTCAGGATCCTCAAGTGAATACAGATATAATACAGTAAGTGCGCTGTGCCATGCACTCACGATGGGGGCGCACTTTTTAGACGCCTTGAGGTCGCGTGATGGACTGCTTACGTATGACCACCTCGCCACACGATCTCGTCACAGTTCTCTTCAGACTTCTACAACGTCAATCATATACTTTGGCCAGGTCCTAGCAGCCACTTTTGCTCTGCTGGGCATATTACAGTACGTACTCCCAAAAATTTCTGGGTTCTGTGTGGACGCTTTTTGGGAATAGCACGTACGAGGAGGGCGTACTGTACGCCCTCGCAAAGGAAAGATATGTGAAATGTTGGGCGTACACGCATATTGGTAATTCAGATTGTATTCAATGTTCAGCGCCTTTGACCATGGGTTCGAGTTGTGAACAAATAAGCTGGATTATGAAATGAGGCGTGGCATGAGGTGAGGAAAAATACTGAGAACGCGGAGTAGAGTGACCGCGGTGGGGTGTTCGAAGTCCCTCAATTCGGACAGCGACGGACGACGATTTGCGAAGCTGCCCTGAACTCAAGGGTACAGATAGTGGTGCGATAGCGGGATGTTCTAGGCCCTTGCCAGCGCTACAAGGGAGTATTGAAGATACCATTCACCCATGTCCTCGGGACAAAAATGACGCTTCTGGCTGAGTGGGGAAACCCATATCAGGACACATCAGAGGTTGGATATGGGGTGATAACTGCACGACACGCTGCGCTGTCATGTTGTCATCTGCATATTTCATAAATGGATATGGTTATTCGCTTCTTCCCTGTACGTGCAAACGGCCAAGGTGACGCAGCAATTCGATTAAGGTCGTCCGACTCCCGGACAACAAACAAGACACCCGTAAATAAGGAGATATTGAACAAGACACTCATGACAGTAGACAGACCTCAGGCTCGGCCCATCCAGGGGACTCTAGGCGTGTAGTTTACGGCTGATGGTGGCACGGGATGGCGTTTGAGAAGAGGAAATTTGTAGTAGAGAGTGGGTGTTGCGCGGCGACGAAGAGGAAAACTGTGTAGGATCGAGTTCCGGGGCAAGGAGGAGCGGTCTAGACCACGGGGAAATCATAGGCGTTGCGGCTGGAATGACATGGGTTCCTATACGAGACCCCAGGCACTTGAAGTGTATATTCCCCAGTTGATGCAATTAAAATATACGTATGTAGACAGGAGGTGGGGCAGGCACGAGAGATGCTAACCAAGATGGGGATGGCCAGGGGGTAGATATGAGCGTGTGATGATTACATAATCGCCTCGAGGTGCGTGCCGTGTGCAAAGCGGGCGAGCGGGGCAGAGCGTGAGCGACTTTGATTCCGCAACCCGTTCAACTCGGTCCTTTCTTCCTACCTCTGCCTCGGTCTGGTCTTATTTAAATCATCAATGGACCAGTCAAGCCAATACTCTGGACTACCGCCGCCGAATCATCACTCCTCCCGTCAAATGTTCCAGTCTGCCCAACTCCCTCCCCCTTCCCAACTACATCAACTCGCCCCATCGTCCTACTCAAGATCGAATACTCTACCACCCATCCCCGCACTTGCACCAAACCTCTCCGCAAGGTATCCACCCGCATCGTACCATCCATCTCTTTCATCGTCCTCCCCATCCCTTCCTCCACTCCCTTCAAACCCATCACAACCCCCATGGCCGACACAGCGTACATCCTCCTCCCGCGAGGAGCGCTTTCCCCCACGCCAACAAGAGACCAAAGTCAAACCTTTGATCCATGATCCCATACCCCCACAACCCCCGTCACAACCAGAGCCTCAGAAAGAATCGGAGGACAATATGCCCCCAACATCGGACTTTGTCAAGAAGCTCTACAAGTAAGTCGACATCCTCCCGACCGTGCGATGTTGTTTATCTCGTCTCAGGATGTTAGAGGACCCCTCATTCCAGAGAGTTGTCTCATGGGGTCCCAATGGTGACTGTTTTGTGGTCAAGGTACGCCATCGTTCTCCACATGCTGACGTGAGAGACCCCTGATTTCCCGCGATAGGACATGAACGAATTCACAAAGTCCATTCTGCCACGGATGTTCAAACACTCAAACTTTGCGTCTTTTGTTCGCCAGCTCAACAAGTATGACTTTCACAAGGTTCGTCTCAGACCTCATTCCCTTTTCCTCCCCCGGCAAGCCCCGCTGATCGGACCGGCCTTCCGCAGGTCAAAAACACCGACGACAGCCAGTTCGGCGAACATGTGAGTATTACGCCCCACCTGTTATCCCGTGATCTCTCATCCTCTTCACAAGAGCTGGACTTTCCGCCATCCGGATTTCCACGCAGACAGACGCGATGCGCTTGAGAACATCAAACGTAAGGTTCCCGCAGCACGCAAGTCAATATCTACACGCGGTCCCCACGGCGAATCCCCCTCACCGTCATCGGTAACTATTGAGGCCCTGCAAGCGCAGGTTGAGCGTCTCGTTCAAACCCAAGATGACATGTCTACCCATATACGCCATTTAGAAAGCAATTATCAGAATGTGCTCACCGAGATGGTGAATTTCCAACGGAATATGGCACAGCAGGACGGCCTCATGCAGAACCTAATCAGTTACTTTTTGCAGATGGAGAATGGTCAGTTTAATTTTTGAAAAATGGACTTCTACATTTCCCCACGTCTTCCCTTAATGACGAAATTTGGGTTGGTTTTGGTCGGGTGTTGTATGTTATAACAAAAGATCCAATCCTGTTTCAATTCGTATTTTCATACTTTTAATCCGCTAAAAAGCGCAAACGCTGACGTTACTCCCTACTATCAGGGAAAGCAAAGACTGAAGACGCTCTATCGAGCTTTACCTCGGATGCCAATCCGTTCCTTCCGACTCAGGAAGCACAACGAATGATGGGATCTTACCCGGAAACAGACGTGGCCCGTGCCTCGCTATTCCAAATGAATGAGATATCCCGGAGGGCCGTTGGCATGTCGTTTGATACGAACGTAGCTGGAACGGCCTCGGCCTCTGGCTCGGTGCAGCCACCAAGTACAAATGGAGCGCCTGGAGCCTCGACAAGTACTTCTACAGCCAACAATGGTAATCCACCAAGACCACGGAGTGCGCAGCAAATTTTCGCCTCAGCCGCAGGACTACTCGTTCCCCAAATAAACCCCTCTGAAGGAGGTGACCCTCCTTTAAGTCGTCAGGATGCGCTGGCCCGTATCGGGGAATTACAACGTAATCGACCACAGAGTGCGCAGGGCGTCGCCTCCACGTCCCTTAATCCGGACGGATCATCTGGATCTGACTCGTTTGTGATGTCGGCCGACGCAGCTGCTGCAGACGGCACGATGGCGCCGTACCCCCCGCAGACCATCTCACATGAGGGCCTACAGGTATTCACACTTGGCCACCTACTCCCACGCACGGGTGAGGATGATGCGAACGGTAACTGGACCTTCGACGCAAATTCGCTCAATGGTCTACTGCCACTCCCGCTAAATAACACGGAGGAGAACGATGTCGTTAACCCATCACCGACGACAGCGAATCCGCCCGTCACGTTTGAGGCACGCCCACCTTCCGTGCAGACCTTGCGCGTGCGGAGATCCGCATATGTACCCGGATGGGCGGTTCCGCCGCGGGTTTTGTTGGTGGAAGATGACGCGGTCAGCAGGAAATTGTCGAGCAAGTTCTTGCAGGTTTATGGATGTACAATTGACGTCGCTGTGGACGGCGTCGGCGCTGTCAATAAGATGAACCTCGAAAAGTATGATCTGGTGTTAATGGTAAGATTTTTTCCCTTCCGCCTTCATCTCCTGCGTTTGTTCGCGTCGTACTTATAGTATCATTTTTACCCACTTTTCCTTCGCAGGACATTGTGATGCCCAAATTAGACGGCGTGTCGGCGACAAGCCTTATCCGACAATTCGACCACATGACGCCCATCATTTCCATGACGAGCAATTCCAAACCGAACGAGATTATGACGTATTATCACTCGGGTATGAATGACATATTGCCAAAGCCGTTCACGAAAGAAGGTCTTCTGGAAATGCTCGAAGTATGCGCTCATTTTTCTATCCCCTCTTCCTTTCTTCGGGAGCTATTGATGCTGACTATGACGATGATGCACGTGCTTTAGAAACATTTGATGCACCTCAAGGCGATCCAACAAATGGGTAGATTCCCTCGTGCACTTGGCGCAGCAGACACGAGTATTGAAGAAGACCCGGAAACGTCATTGGCGGTGCAGCCGTCCGTGAACCCTCCCGTCGTTGAAGACAGCGGGCGGATAGACCCACTGGCGGGCATGGGCCTCACGCAGCAGCAGTATCAGTTGATCTTGCAGGGGCTCGTTCATGGCGACAGCTCGTTGGGCACGGCGATGAACGGTGCAGGACCAGGTGTGAGCCTAAGCGAGAAACGTTCTTTAGAGGACGCTGAGGACGAGCGCGATGGTAAACGCGGCCGTTTCGTGGTCCTAGAATAATAAATTCTACCTCGCGCGACACCTTAATGCCCTTTCCCCCCGACCCTCAGCCCTCCGCCCACCCTGCATCTTTATGCACACATCTCATGATTCTTCACGTCATTGTTCAACCAACCAAACGTCCTTTCTCTCCTAGTATATCTCTCCACGCCCAACTACCGTTACCCCCACTTTACCACTTATTTGCTGGATTTCTCCGACATGACATGATGACATCTAACCCATTTGTACACCTCTGGGTTTTGCTTTTTTTTACCCCTCAAGTCCCGTCTCATTGTGTCTATGCAGTCAAACCACCCCACCACTTTGTGCAATACTGTGCTAATATAGCTGACGAAGTTGTTGTGAAACGTTGTACAATCACTTGCTCCCACTTTCTTTCTTTTCCCTCTGACTCTCGCTCCCTCCCCAATATCCAGATTCTTGTACTGCTCTATCTCACTTTTTTTTTTCAGCTATTTTATCCCCATTGGCGTGTTTTCACGTTTTCACTGCATTATCATTCTTTTTTTTCTTTCGTATTCGTTGGCGAGGACAGCGCTTTCGTCTGCAGTGCAGGAGATAATTCGACAAGGGAGGGAGTCACGAATGAAAATACCAAAAAAAGGAAAGGGAGGGCACGAACTGAATGAGATAGGGCATACTGTAGATGAATGCATGATCACGATGTTTTGTATCCGTAGTCGGTCAATATGATGCCCAGCTTATCATCAGCTATCACCGGATCATCGCCGCGTTATGATTTCGCCGAGGAAGCCGTTTATTCGCCGAACGTCACGGTGTCTGACGTGCGGGTGCACATGATGAAGATACGTGTATACTGTAATACAATACTACTAGAGAGCACAGGACAACAAGCTGCTTGATTCCGCGCATCAGTGACTAATGCGACACGCCAAGAATGACGACTGCATGATGGTCCGGAACATCACTGGCATGTCAAAGTATGCTGATACTGTAAAAAAAAGTGACATATGCGATGATAGTTAGCGAATAAATGGTACTACTCTGACTGTAGCCGTATGGAGCTTGTAGATGTAGCACATGTGCTGTACAAGCTCGAATGCCAGATTACCGATGGGCGCACATGGGCGTTGGCGTTAAAAGTGGGTACTGTATTGGAAGAGAAGTTGAAAACCTTCCTCGCCGAGAATCGGAGAAACGTGAAAAATCAATTGGTCGCCGAGAGACCCCGGAGTGTCCCCGGTGGGTCGGGCCGTAGTAGCGCGATGATGAGAGCTACTTTGCTACTTTGACTTGTATTATCTGCGAAGACGGGCAGCCTGATGTGGAACATAATACCATCGAAAACGTCCCGAGTAGCCGAGCGGGGGTTCTGTGGGAGATCTGTAAGAAAAACAGAATGCGTGCGGGAAACGAGTGGTTGTAAATGCACGAGTGTGTCCGAGAGTCAACTTTGAGGAGCAAATACAAGTACTTTATAATAGAGAAAATGTGTATGTGTCAGTATGTCAGTATGAGAGAATATCAGTGAGGTACTAAAACTGGCTAGGGAGGGATCATGAGTCGCGCGAGCTTGACCCGATTTCGGCGAGATCATGTGAAGGGTAAGTTAGCGACCAGCATACGCCACTCAGCGAACGAAGTTCAAACGTCACGGCACCACGTGATGTGCCTGGCGCGGTGAGGCCACTCTTTTTCACTCTTCAGAACGGAATCACGTGCCCATGAGAGCATGAGCACCGAACACATGGAACTGCGCCATCCTGAGGGTGGTGACTTTGTGCTTTCTGACGGCTTCGAAGGAGGTGAGCTGAATTGTTCCAAGGGAGTTTTGTTCTGATTGACAGCGGTCGCCGCGTAGCGTTATCTTTGTTCAAGCCTCAAGGACGAGTTTCTACTGTGTAAAAACGACATTGCACTCTCAATACGGGTTTTCTGCACAGTACACAGGGCCTTCCACCTGGGTCGATCATGAGCTCGCCTCAATCGTGTGCTCACTCTGGTATGCACCCTTTGTTCCTTCCCCTTTCTCCCTTTTTTTGATCTCACCGACCCAGAAATGAATCCTCCACCTCGCAATGATAGAGCCACACGGCAGCACATAGAAAAAAGAAAAATACTCGATCAACACAAGCGCCTGGTGAATGCGAGCACCGTGACCTATTCAAAGCGTACTTTGGCGTTTGTATGCGCTGCAGGAAGGGGGCATTCAGTGGGGGGTGAGGGGGGGGAACTTTCATGTGGAATTAGGACGCCAAAACTGACCGCCGCCTCTCGACCACCAGCCCAAGATACTAGCAAATTTTTAAACAACGATGATGATCAAGCCCAGCCGCAGCACGACAACTGACAGTGATACGCTCTCATTAATAATCTATCCTAGTGTGTTACACTTCGCTAAACATTTTCTTACATTTTTCTACATTTTCTCCTATACCTCCGAGTCGGCGTTATGGTTATGATTCCTAGCTTCCTCCTAGCCGAGGAGGGCATCGCGTCCAATTCAAAGTGCGTTCTCCTTTTATTTCTCGCCTTTTGTGTGATTCGTCGATGAGTCTGCGCGTTACGTCCCTCCACATTGGCGCCTTCTCCTGCCCCATTGCTTTTGCTTTGCCTTCTCTTTTTTTCCTGCTATGTGTTATCGTATTACCAATGTCATCTACATATCTTGTTTAACTTCAGTGTAGCGGTGAAGGCGCCTTCGTTGGGATCGAGTAGACATATGCATTGGGTACTTGGGGGATATTCCGCGATTGTATTAGCGCCAGCACACCCTGCACGTAGGATCTAAGCTATGCCTGTGCGGGAGACTTGAGATCAGAAGTGTTGAGGGGCGTCCAGGTTGAGATGTTGTCAGTTGTCATAGGGCCGTTTGAACTGGAAATGAAAGGAGATATTTTGGAAATCGCTAATATGAGATCGGATAGATTGAAGACGATGGAGGTCCACAGAATGGAAACAAAAATCCTAGCACACCCGCAAGACAGGAGTATTTATTAGCATAGTGCTTGACGCGTTGACGGAAGAATACGCAAGATCACGTGCATCGCTTCCACCTTTCAAGTTTGTCCCTGCTCCTGTCTTTCCTTCTGCTTGCTCTTGCCTGTTCCTGCTCTGTATAAACCCGCAGCTGTGGGCAATCACAAGCATTCGGTTCTCCCGTATCCAAGCACCGAATTCTCATAGATCGGCTGCTCTCAGTTGTATGTCAAGGAAAACTCACACGCTCATCTATAGCTAGCTAACAAAGTCTCAAATAGCGCAGCTAAAAGACGTGCCTTTCATCAGATTTCCCACCATACTTTAGTACTGCCTTCACTTCCACCATTTCCAAGCTGCCCGAGATATCGATCCCAATATATCGCCGTTCTGAAGGCTTACTCATAGCAAATAATCAACGCGGGACTCGAAAGACACGAACTGGACGAAGTCGACGTATGTCTTTCATTGCGCGACATCCCACAGTGACCACTGAGTGACGTGATGTGGTATAGGCCAGGTGAAAAAAATGGACGTACTTCCGATGACGTCCTACTAGACATATTTGATTTCCATGTGAATATGAGTTTATGGGATGAAGACAAAACAAAGGCATGGCAATCGCTGGTCCATGTGTGCCGACGATGGAGAAGTCTTGTTCTTGGATCACCACGTCGCCTGAATCTACGACTTTTTTGTACACGCAAAACACCCGCAAGGGACGCACTGAATATCTGGCCGGCCTTGCCTATCATCGTTCAGGCCAATCATTCCTCATCATTAGCCACGGAAGACATCATTGCAGCACTTGGGCAGAGCAACCGCGTATGTAAAGTCAACTTGTTCCTTGAGGCTTGGGAATTTGAAAACGTCTTGGCCGCGATGCGGGTGCCATTCCCGGAGCTGACAGATCTGCGGGTCGCGTCATACGATGATATTTCACCAGTCATTCCCGATTCGTTCATGGGTGGATCTGCCCCACGTCTGCGACACTTTCAATTGCAGGGAGTTACATTTTCGGAATTGCCAAACCTGCATTTGTCTGCTCCTCACCTTGTCCACCTTTCGATTTCGCATACTCATCGTTCCTGGTACTTTTCATCCGAGGCGATGGCCGCTCTCCTTTCCACATTGTCCAGCCTCAACACACTTCTCCTTGAATTCGAATCCATTGATGACCCTCCATCTCGCCGCGACAGGGAAACCCGACGTCCACCTCCATCAAGACGTTCTGTCATCCCCGCTCTGACATCTTTTCATTTCAGCGGGGATATCGATTATTTAGAGAACTCATGACCTTCATCGATGCCCCCCGACTTGATTCCCTTGATATAACTTTCTGCGATCAAATCGATGTTGACACCCCACGACTCGCCCAATTCATTGATTGTACACCAACACTCAGGGCACTCGATGAAGCACATGTGGAATTCGATGATGGAACAGCCAGCGTTGGATACCGGACGTCTAATTCTGGCTTCGAAAATCTTCTGATAAATATCTCATGCAGAGATCCAGATTGGCAGCTTTCGTCCCTCGAGCACATCTGCAACTCTTTGCACTCCCATTCCACGGTTGAGGACCTCTACATCGAGCATGGATATCAACTAGTTTGGGATAACGATGGCATCGAGAGCATCCTATGGTGGAACTTTTACTTCCATTTACCGCGGTGAAGAATCTCTACCTGTGCAAGGAATTTGCGCCAGTTATCGCGGGCGCCCTGAAAGTACTCGTTGGGAGAAGAATAATAACAACAGAAGTGTTGCCCGGCCTGCAGAATATTTTCGTGGAGGGGCTTGAGCCATCGGGACCTTTGCAGGAAAACATTGGGAAGTTCGTTGCCGCGCGACAGCTCTCCGGTCATCCTATCGCCATTTCCGTCTGGGTCAGTGATTCTGACGAAGAATAGGTACGGGTGCTCCTCAATGGTAGATAGGTGCCCTCTACTCTTAAGTTCCGTCCCATTGACATTTCTTGTCGTCTGGTTCTATTGCTTTCGATTCAGTTACTGTATACTATTTTGTTGACATTACCCGTGATTGATGTCCTTGTATGATTCCATATTGTGTGGAATAGGCTTTAGACCTGAATCAAGGTATTGAATGACTGGCTAGCCGCTGGCCATCTACTGAGCACAGCATGATGTCCATGTTTCACTTGCGCTGCATCTCTGGCCCGCTTTCCAGTCCCGGGGCAGCACATGACCCGCACCGCGCACCGCCTATGCAAATGGGCAGGGCAGAGTCACCACCTCCATCAGGAAAGTAGAAGAAAAAGCTTAATTCGTCTTAACCATCAGCTTCATAGTGAAGTCACCTCGGCCAGCAAACCTCATCGTAATAAATATAAATTTCTAGATACTATAAATTAAAGGGTTACAGAACTGGAAAGAGGTTGCTGACGAGGGTTGGAGAGGGGATTCAGGGGAGGTACTTCGAAGTGGTGGAGATGGTGTTCAGTTTTGCTGCTTGAAACACGCAAAAGTTTAGGCGTTCCTATCGTTCTTGTCCTTTGTGGAGATGCACGGACCAACCTTCGCGTTTTGTGTAGAGCTTCGATTGACGGAGGTGCGTGGAAATTAGTACCACTGCTCGTCTATAAACGAGGTGGCCGCAGCCTGAGTGATGGACAGTATCAAGAGCAAGCAGAAGGAGCATATCATGCGTTTTTTTCCCTTTGTCTCATAAGACCACGGGGGTCGCGCCCCACACGCTCACGCTTTCAGCGGCACGTGCGCCAGCTATTTGTGGCATTTACCGTCGATCGTCCAAATGCCACAATGTCAATAGAGGAGTGTCTGAGACAGACAATGAATGTTTCTCCTATGCCACAGATGCCTTATGGTATTTTACCGACTGTGCGGTTGCACACACCTCACAAATCGTCGTTCTCTCCCCCGCACGCTGCCAAGATCCACCCTCCCATTAATAATTGTGCATGGCTTCTGCGAGTCCCGACCAGGGTAACCAGAATCCACCTCTCTTCCAAAGACTCCTCGAGGCATGGCAACCCAAGTTTCCCGTCTTTGAACAGCGGCGGCTCGCTGGCGCGCCGCCATCCGAACCGGAGATTTCTTCAGACTCTGAAATCCTACCCATACCAGAAGTTACCACCGTCCAAAGCGACGACGAGTCCTCCATCGAGCTAGTTCCAGAAATCGAAGCGGCAACGTGGTTAACGACGCACGTACGAAGTACGGAAGACATTTTGCTGTCGCGAATCCCTGCATGGGGCGTAGAAGGCGTCACAACTTGTATCTTTCCCAAGATAGTCGCTTTGCGCTGGCCATCAATCGTGTACGAGCCCATCGGCAAGGCCGAGACCAGCTGCCTTCGCGTCAAAAACAGCCGAAAAGGGGGCAAAGGTTGCGTGGCAAGACGTGCAGTGCCTCGTGGTGAGCTCGTGGCAAGAGAACGCGCCCTGCTCGTAATGCCACGTACTTGCATATCCCCTCGACAGTTCGTGAATGCTGCGACGAACACAATGACGCCCAATGAACGTGCAGCATTCTTTGCGCTACACAATTGCAGCTCGGCGGATTCGAACGACGCAATAAGCATTATATCCACGAACTCGTTCCTCATTCCTGGCGTGCCAGGTCATGATGTTCTTTACTCGGCAGTTTTCGAAACCTTCTCGCGTCTTAATCACAGGTGTCGTATTTTCGCTTCTTTCCGTAGCGCCTGCCCAGGTATTAACGTGCCGCCGCCAGCTGTTGCCCAAATGCGATGTTCAGATGGGATCGTGGGACATTCTCTGGAGAAATCCGAGCACTACGACCGATCTCCGCAGGGAAGGGTCACGATTTCTTATTTCCAAGGAATTATGGAGCCTGGTGCGGTTACACACAAACGTGAAGAGTTCCTTCTTAAGTGCTATGACTTCAAATGCGCGTGTCCAGTTTGTATCTCGAAGCTGCGCGACCGCAGCGACGAAGAAAGGCCGATCATCTCCAAATCCGTAACTCATATTGGCAAGTACTATAGGGAAATCGTGGAGGCCTGGATAATGAACGAGGAAAATGATCATGCGCGGCTGCCAAACGATCTCCACGCTTTAGAGGAGGCCCTTGACCAGGAGAAAATTTTCGACCCTACTTATTGGATCTATCTTGCACGAGCGATGGTGATAGTTCGTTGTACTTTACGGGAAGCGAAAGCTGCACGCAAATGGGCAGACCGAGCCGCTCAGCATACGCGTGCTGTAACCGGGTCAGACGGTGGATGGGACGCGATTGCCAAGGAACCGGAGAAGTGTGAATGGTGGGGATTGTGGGATAAATCCAGACTCCAGGGCAACGAGGAGTGAGCCCGACTTGTTTGGGGCACATTCACCGCACAGGATTGACACTACATTTTTCCCTGGGATTTACTATGTTTATTGCTGATAGACTTTAAACTTGAAAATTTACGCACCCTGTAACTAGATCCAGATGTTGAGACTCAGCCGAACGCAGACATCTACAATATGGTGTGCGGCCCCCACAACGAATAACTTGGAACTTTGAGAAAGTCTTTAAATCGCCGTCGGTTCTTTATGTGGTGTCTGTCGTTCTGCGGAGGGGGAGATCGGCGTCTCCGAACGGCTCGCATCAATAGAAGGCGCAAGCGGGAATTTATGTGAGAAAATCGTCAATAGGGTTTAACGAGGCCATTCCACGGGCTCGCCATATCCACACATGGGTACGCATCAAGGGATCACTGGCGAATAGAGGGAGGGGAGGTTTAGGTCACTTAGACGCCATCCGATGGCTTCGTTCGCTGGAATTTCGCGTCAGTCGGCTTGACGTGTTGCGACCCGCGGGATGGCGTCGTCAAGGTGGCCTTGTGAAAGGTGCGTGTGTACTGGCAACGTTGGCAGCGGGTGCGGGGAACTGCAGTTGAATAGGGCTGATAGTGATGGATAAAAGATTTCGGGACTCGGTGGGAAGAAAAGTGAGGGTGTTGAAATCCAACGAGTATTTTCGCCGCTACGAGACGCCGAAATGGAGGGGAAAACACCGTCACCGCGTAGAGGCTGTCTGGGGGGGACGGAGGAGAGATGGAAATTTTCGGAGGAGAGTTGAGCGATACTACGGGCGAGACTGGGCGAGTTGGGAGGGATGAGCGGGCATTGAAAATGAATGAGAAATGCCCCCCTTCTCCCCCTTCTCCCTTCTCCCTCTGTCTGAGCCAGCCACATCGTCTCAACTGCTCATCATGCATCATGGCCTGTAGTATTTGTCTTGCTCTTGTCTCTTCAACACTCTCGCAATTCACAAATCGTGTTTTCCAGATTTTTGACCGTTCCGCCTTGTCAATATTTGAACATTTCACGATTTGCGCGTCGTCGACATATCGTCTCGTCCACGGGCATTTCATTCCCAACTCTGGGTATTGATTCCCCCTATGTTGCATTGCACCAAGTGTACTTGCTTCAAGCGTGCGCTTTCTGCTTCTTTCCCTGCATGGAACCAGGTACCAGTTTAGTGGGCACTGGTCAGCTCTTCCGACAAGCACCGAGAATGCCTAGTGGCTAAGTCGTCAGATTAAGGGCATCGATGAGTCCATCTTTTCTGTTCATTCTTGCTGGAAGTACAGGTGCTTCTGTGCCACTCGCTCTCCCCTTGCTGGCGTCTGGCCACTGTTCACGTCTTCTGCGTTGCCCTTTCCAGTCTTCCAGTTTGTCCACGTCTACTGGTTGACTTTGAAGCAAAGGCTATATGTGCTGTCATTTGATGCAGTCACTTGGGATTTACTTCAAGCAAGTCACACTGGGCTGAGAATTTGAACTTTTAGAAACTGTGTGGATCACTGTCTTGAAGACACCGAGGATGACTCGCCTTTTCGCTCCTGTCACTTGCTGTCACTTGTCACGGACGCGTGACAGCTTTCCATTTTGGGATATGTCAGGCCTAATGACGCCCTCACTGGCAGTACCCACAATTCTCTGGAGGAGTTGGAACAGACTGGAGCTTGGTGAAATTGCTTATGAGAAAGCCTGAATATCTTATTCGACGTGATGTGCTTTGCGCGCGTAAAGAGGGAAGAGCAGTCACAGCAGGGGAAACTAGAGGAAGTATGCATCGTTCCAGGCATGAAGTTTTGCACATCCCTTGCACGATATATCGATGGCTCTGCGGAAAGTAGGGGGTTAATTATATCGATGGTGACGCATGGGGAGTTTCGTTGGATATGGATATGTTCCACTCACACTGAAGCGACTCGGAGATGCATCTGGCCTCGGGAGCAAATCTCTCCCGATCAGAACATCACTCCTTTTCCTCTTCTTGTTCCCTTTCCCCTTACAGCTGTGCTCACCGACGTGGCACCAATGTCTGAGAAGCTCGCCATCGAAGAACGCGAGAAAGCGTCCGTCATGACCACGGACTGGCGGTAGGCACTTGGGCGACAGTTTGCAGGTTGAGCTTCTTGAGACGATGCCGGCTTTCTAAACTATTTCTCCCGAAGCTTCGGTATTTTTTTTCCCATTCTTCTGAAAGTCGTGGGGTGCTCACTGCCATCATCATCAGTATTTAGGAACATGTCCACGGGTTCAGGTCCAATTTGCCTACCAAAGCAGCGCTCCTTGTGACAAGGAGCCAACGAAACTTTCCCGAATGGGGAATGCGCGGAGGGGAGGCGGGCTGGTTGGCGTGCGGGTCAATCCAGAGCTTAATACTTTGTTTGGGGTCTGGAAGCGGGTGGGGCCGCCGTCTGGTATGTCCCATACTAGAACACGGCGACTTTTCGACTCTCTCATTGGCCTTTGCACGACCAATCAGCCACGCCACCTTCTTTCGACTGCCCATTTAATACACCCTCCCCTGTCATCCATTCAATTTCCTTCCCCCCATTCCCTCTTCCCCTTCCCTCTTCAACTCCCATCCATTTCCCCGCCCAACGTCCGCATGTACAAAAAGCACCGGGGCCTGCCCATCCGCCAATGTCCCCACCCGCCCTTCCCGTCTTTGGCTTGGGTCATGACCGCCCAGGCGAACCCACCCTCGCCAGCGTACGCCCATGGCTACATCCGAAACGCCCGAGCCCGAACCCAGGCCCAAGCCCGTCCCCGTCCGAGTCCCCGTGCCCACAATAGCACTTGCCTCCCTGCACAGCGCTCTCTTCCTCCCGGGCTCCACGACTATCCACCATCCCACCCACGTTCTTCTACAAAACCACCACCATCGCCAACAGGGCAAAGACAGCAACTATGTTGGCCGCGGACAGCAGTAGTGACAAATTCATGGTGAATCTATAATCGTTTAGGTCCACCCCCCCTTTTATTTTTAAACACGCTCCAGCTGGAATGTCCGAATATATCCCTTTCATACATCTCTCTCTTTTTATAGGAAACGGTAGACTATCGCCACCGCGATCCGCCATCACGGCCGTGCGTGCCCTGGCTTGAGGGTTACACATTACCAAGGCGTCGAGCCAATACACGGCAGCAGCAAGAAGTACTATACGAGGACCCGGAGGAGCTGGCGCTTCCACATTTCTCTACCGCAGAACCACCAATGGTCTCTGCGAGTGATGGAATTTCGAAATGTAGATTTTCTGGCAGCGCCGGCGGTTCTGACGACGCACAGCCAAAGAAAAGAAAGCGTACGGGGACGAAGACAAGGACGGGAACAGGCGTGGACTTTGTGAAAATCAACCGTCTTAACGTATGTACCCTGATTTTAACCTAGTTATAGGTGGTCCAGCACCCCCAGCAAACCCCCCTCCCCGCCTTTTTCCCCATTACTGCTGGATATAGTGCTTGTCCTTGTCATCTGATGCTAATTTCTTTAACACAGATTGTGTTAGGTGCGCTGCGTCGGGCGTGTGGACTCTCTGCGAAAGAAGGACCTTGCAAGCCATCTTCATGAACGCTGACCGTGATCGACGTATCGCCGAGCGATCTACACCATTTCTATATCGATCAAGTTTGGCATCCCACAGATCTAGTCACACATTCGTACTTATAATCTCTCGTGCTCGATTCTATCTTGTATTTAATTAGTGCTTTTTTGTTCGTTTCGTTCCCTGCATGTCACTACTTGTTCATCATCAACAACTCACTAGTCTAATCATTACTGTAAATGGGATTCTATGCGTGGCTTGCGTCTGACAGAATCAACAAAGCATCGGAAAACAATTACAAGTATGAACCTACAACCCCAATCATTGGTGTCGTCATCGGCGCCTGCGCCTCCGACCTTTCTGTTGTCTACTCCACGCCGTTCTGTGCGATGGCGAGTAAGAACCGCTCAACGACGGCTTTTCCATGTCTCAGATTCGACAATGAGATGTGCTCATTCGGCAGATGCGCTTGACCCTATGAGATCGGAGGGCAACACCCAACAGATCAGGATCAGCTAGCCAGTAACGTGGGCTAAAGAACAACCAACGCACCGAGCTCTCCCCCATCGGGAGGTGAAGCGCGGACAGCGAAACATTTTTTCGAGGAACGGTATACACGGTACGGACTAGAGTAGTCGGGTAGAGAGAGGGATTCAACGAAAAGTAGAACGGCGAGGCGAAAGGAAGGGCGGTACGTACACCACCTTCTCGCACGCGCATCGGCTCGGCACCCCACTCATCGTTAATGGCGCGTTCGAGTTCGAGGAACCAAGGATGCGTCAAATCGCCAAGCCACCAATCGGCCTTATGGTCCACGGTGACCTACAGTATCATCGCAGTGTCAAAATACCCCGACCTCGACAAGAGCAAAGCGTAATTGTATATACCTTAATCTTGTTAGTAGAGTTTAGCGTATCGAACGACGCGCGCAAATGCTGCACGAGTTCCACGCAAACATCGTCCAGCACCTGATCAGGTACGATACGTAGGGAAACTTGCGCCGCGACGGAACCGGGTATAACCGTGGGGTTATGCGGCCCCGATCCGCGCACGCTGTGGATCGTCAATGAAGGTTCGCGCCAGCGTGACTTGAGCGACGCTGCTGAAAGCTGGGTAACTGATTCTAACAGGCGGAAGAGCGCCACTTCTTCTTCGTCGAGTGGTCGCACTTTGTCGTCTGTGGAGCAAGGATGGCGTTAATCAGGGATCAATATGTAACTTTTCGGAGCGGGAGAAAAAGAAGTTAAATTCGCACGGAAATTTGGGACGAGCACGTTACGATTGCGATCTGTAAGACCCGCGAGGACCTGGATCCTGTTAAAATATTATACCAAATCGGCACCTTGCGGGCGAAAAGCGCTCACATGTCCCGCATAGGCTCGTCCCAACCACCACCGTCAATACCGGAATGGCTGTCTTTAGTGGTTCGTGATGAGATCTGAGTATTAATTAGTGAGCGAATAAATAGCAAAATATGCACCAAAATGTGGCTCCTGACCTCGATGTTGCAATGCACAACCCCACGTAGGCCGTACGTGATCGATGGGACATCGCTCGCTATCCAGCTCGAGTTACTGCACAGCTCAAAGATAAGGAACTATATCCAACGCTCCTAAATAAAAGAGGCGGTGGCTCGAACTCACCTAACTAGTATCGCATCTACCTCTCCGATGAGGTCCTACGACATTCCAGGGTCAGCCAGTCACATGAGATCTAAGTCAAGGTGCCAGATCAGAAGTTTTACCCTCTACGTACCTTGTGTCTCTCCACGGCATCCACGAAACCGCCACTCCCTGTCTCTTCCTCCCCTTCCACGAGGAAAAGTAAATCCACGCAGAGCTTGCGTGCTCGCAACAGGTCTGCAGCCGCGCAAGCAACGGCGAGAATCGGGCCCTTATCATCCGCGACGCCGCGCGCATATAGATACCCATTACGCGCTGTCAGCTTGAAAGGGTCGCTCTCCCATCCTTCTGGAGGAGCGGAAATCACATCGTAATGCCTGTACGTGCGTGTCGAATATCAACTTTTGATCGTGGAGAGCACCGTTCGACCACGGCCTTACCCGTAAAAGAGGATGCGCGGTTTCCGATGGCATGTTTGTGCCCCCTGGAAGCACGCAAATACAATGGGATTGTGCACCGCCGCATCATCCGCGTAAAGCTAATTCGATCCAATCCATTTGTTGGCTGAATAACCTCACACGAGATAAAACTGGGCGAAAAAGAAGAGGGCGCGTACTGTTTTGGATGAGGCGCCGAGTTGTGCGAGGCACTTAGTGAGCCAAATGGCGGTCTGCCGACAATCCTCACGGTGATCGGGAGAACTGGAGACGCTTGGAATAGAGATGAATTTTGATAGAGCAAAGACGAGGATGTCTGCGTTTCTGTCTCAGCAGGCAATAGGGCAAACGAAACGGCGCAACATACCATTATAGGCGTTACGGCCTTCCTCGTCGAGTATTTCATGAAGATCGTCATTAGAGGTATCGGTGCCCTCGGGTGGATTTTCCAAATCTGGGTATACAGACGGGTCAGAATATCGCGACGGGATGTGCATAGTGGGAGTACATTGATGGCGCCATCATTACCGCCAGTGATAAGCTCATATTCTCCAGCATTGACATTGCTTGTAATGATAGAAGAAAGGACTATTCCGGAATGCGCATTCCATGAGGCAGTACAATCAAAGGTATCGGAGTACCTCTGCAACAAGTCAACACGCGGTCGGTAATAAGAACAGGATAAATTACCTTGACTTGCCCATCGGCGGAGCAGACATAAAGGTCTGATCCAGGATGGAGAGCGACAGTATGTCCACATTCTATAAGCGATCAGCACATCGACGAAAAAATGACGGGTAGGTGAGCACTCACCTCCTGAACGATGATCGTACGAATGAACGTCTTGGTCTGCATATCCCAAACGCGCACGTATCCGTCCTGGCAACCCGCATATAGTAGGTCCTCCCGCGTGACGAGGGAGAGAACGGCGCCATGAGTGCACTCGATAGTAGTGAGGAGCTCTAGCCCGTTGGGCAAGCACTTCCAGACCTGATATCCTCTGCACGTTCAATTGTGTTAGGGGCATATTCGAGCAACACACACCTTGACAGTCTCATCGCCGCTCCCAGTAGCGAGAACGACGTCTTTCTGTGCGGTGCTGGTTGCGCCTTGGCGGGTGGAGGGTAAAAGTACCATGCAGTACACATAACCGTAGTGGGCCGAGTCTATGACATTTGTGCAGGGATACTAAACTCTGCGTGTGGGGTCGGAGGGTTTGCGAATACGACATGGCCATCCGTGACTTGCAAAAATTTATTGATGCCATTGCTAGACTCGAGATCGGGGGAGCGCCGCTGAGAGCGAGGGTAGCTGTTGAAGAATTTATGTGCAAGTCGTGGGGTTGATGTGCCAGATGATCGTTGTGATGGTGTGTTGACCGCTTGGTTGACCGAGTCACGGAAGTTGTACCACTGTAGAGAAGTATTTTGGCATCCTACGAAGATCGTAGATAGAGTGGGCGACCAGGCGAGGGAGAAGAGGTCCCCCGAGTCAGTGTCGAGGAAGGGATTGATAACGTAGAGCGGCGTAAGCTTCTTTGTATCCCACACCTGCATGAGAGTGAGCGGGAAGCGGGCCGGGGAAGTCAAATAGAGTACAGACGCGGACCGAGCTGTCCCCTGTGATTACTCTATTTCGGTGATTTGCGGATATCGTGGAACAGACACGACACACACCTGATGAGCTAAATAGCCAGTGTTTTTCCGACGCGTATTCGAGAGCGAGCACACTGCCCGTGTGACCTCTAAGTTGTGTCTGCAGAGTATAGGTTTGATTGTCCCAGACCTGCAGGTGAACTGAGTCAGCGACTCAGCGGGGGAAAAAGTGGGGGCAAAGAAAGAAAGGAGCGGCGTACGGAGATACTCTGGTTCTGGCTACCGCTGTATATGTGGTCGTCGCCCGTGGCGACACTGAGGATTGAATTCTCTTCCTGGCTGAGGGTGTGTATGAGAGAGGGAGCTACGGCGTGAAGATTGCGACTGAGCGAGGCTTTGTCGTTGGAGAGGCAGTGTGAGCGCAAGAATACGGGGGGGAGAGTGAACGAATGAAGAGATTGCATCTGGAGATGGACAAAGACGCACGATGAGTGACTGAATCCATATCCTTATAGCTTCTACAAAGATGCGTGACCGCCAAAAGTCAAAGTGCTTCACACTCCACTTGCCTTTCTGGTCCATCTAATCATGTCATCTTCACCCGCACCATCCACCGCGAGCAAAGAAAAGGTCTAGACACAACTCTATCACATCATCTCGTATTCTCATCCTCGCGTCCAGGGCAACGCTGCCTTCAAGGCCGGTGACTACGCCGCAGCAATCGGACACTACACCGCTGCTGTCCTCGCGGACCCCTCGGAGCCAACCTTCTTTCTTAACCGCGCAGCTGCCTATCTCAAACTCTCAAAGTAAGTCCCTCGGCCGCGTGCGTCCGAACGACCAATCGCTCCATCCATCTCTTACACGTCGTCGCAGAAATGAAGACGCCGAGCGTGACTGCACCACCGTGCTCGTCCTCTCAAACAAGAACGTCAAGGCGCTCTTTCGCAGGGCACAGGCGCGCACTGCACTCCAAAAGCTCGGCGAGGCTCATAACGGTGTGTAACCGATAATCAACCCTACTTTTTCGTCTGATGTTAGTAACAAGTGTCATCGTCGCTGTCCTGCGGCGTCTTCCGTCTATAGATCTTCAAAAGGCACTCAAGCTTGAACCGAACAACGAAGCGGTCAAGGCTGAGCTCTCACGCGTGGACGAGCTTATCGTGAGCAGGAAGGGAAAGACAGTACGCCGTTCTATTCGCTTTTGCCGCATTCTCTACGCGCCGTCTCTGAGAATTCACACCCACATCCTCAGCAGCGATCTGCGCCTATCGACGTCTCCGCCTCTTCCTCGCCACCCGCGCCACCATCTTCCTCCACAGCGCCTCCCAAACGACGTCGTGTCCCAATCACCATAGTCGACGACGATCACCCACCCATTATCACCCAGCCAACAGGTGATAATAATGATCTCCTACTAACCCCATCAGCTCGCGCCGCGTCTCCCAAACCCCTTCCACACCAGCACCAGCACCACCGCCTCCCGATGCAAACTCGACCCAATACCTCCCGCGCCCGCCGTGCCAAAGCCAGCACCTGCGTCATCAGAGAAGCCAAGCAAGTACGCGAGGTAAAGTCTGCGGGACGTGTCGGCGGTGGTATTTTCCGCGTGTCCGGAAATGACACGGTGTTCAAGACGCGTGACGTGCCCGTGCCCCTGTGGCTGACCCACCCAAGGATCCAACGCGAACACCGGCACCGGCACCATCGCCTACGCACGCAGTATCAGCAGCGCCCGTACGCTCTTCGAGTTTACGCGCGCATGGGACAGCATACCTTCCTCAGACACCGACGCGCGTTGGGCTCTACTAAACGTACGTCTATCCACCCTTCCTCAGGCTATATCTTCTCCCTAAGGCTTTACTCCCCGCAGTCGATCCACCCTACATCCCTCCCAGCGCTCTTCGGTGTCTCTCTCGATTTTACCCTTCTCGCCTCGTTTATCCCCGTACTCGCCGGCGCCGCTTCCGCGGACAGAGACGCCGTTAGGAAGATCATGTGTTCCTTGGCTCAGGTGTCCCGGTTCAGGACCGTGGTGCAGTTTCTTAGTAGGGCGGAGAGGAATGCTGCGCGCCTCGTGTGGAATGATGTCGTGCGGGATACTAGGGATGGTAGTGCGGAAGGAGTTGAAGAGGCTGCGCGCATGTGGGGTTTCACAGAGCATGATGGGCACACGTCGATCTGCAGTATACCGCACGGTGCACGGTTAGGAAAACTAGACTGTCCTGAAAGTCAATAAATAACAATCCCCTATTATAGGTTTAATGAGGGTATATCATGGATACAAAATCTATACATAAGAAGCCGGTAACGCATTATATCGTTTATTCTACGTCCACAAGATTACCATCTAGCATGGCCCCTGCCCCTGCAGCGCCAGCCCCGTTCACGCTCTTCGTCCCTCCATCCTCTTCTTCATCCTCTTCCTCATCCAGTCGCACGAACCGACGAAGAGCATCCAGGAGCGGAGCGCGGTCTCTCGGCGTATCAAACACCGTCGCATGGTCCATCTCCGAAAAATAGAGCACTTCGAGTCCATCTTGCTCCCAACGACTAGGCGGCACCCCCGCCCTGCCTTTCCCACCACCAGGAATAGCCTGCTCTTCTCTTCATCTCAGGGTCCTTGCTGCCAGTGAGGTACGCGCGCACGGCGCGCGCATCGACGATCTGGTCGCGGCCGGCAAGGCTCACCGTAACGGGCATCGGCCTCTTCTTGCCCTGCTCCACTGCTGCTGATGTTGATGTTGATGTGATGTTGATCCACGTCCTCCACCACTGGTGGCACCGAGGACGTCCTCGCGGAAAAGGATACATTCGAACCAGAAAAAGTGTCGTGAGAGCGCACGTGCCGTATCGGGCTCGCGACTCGCGAAATACCATAGTTGCCATTCGTTCGCATGGCGAGGTTGGCGATAGACAAAATTGTATGCTACTGCTGGGTAGTGGATAAGGAACGGGATTGGGTCGATGAGTAGTGTTGCTGCGATTAGATTGCTGTTCCCAGCGTTACTGTGATCGTGGCCGATCACGTGATATTCATTTGTTGATTCATGCGCTGGTTGTGTAGTTCGTGTAGTGAGCGGATTCAACAGTGGGTCTACGGAATCCCATTGTCTATGCAGTAGGTGGGCGGAAACAGCGGTGCCATAGGAATGACCAGCCAAGACGACGCGGTGAAGGCCATGAGCGTTCAAAATGCGTGTGATGGCTGCGCACATCGCGTCGCGATCTAGAGGCGGTGCGGTGATGCGCATAGAAATGGGTAAAATCTCGATGGCGAGGATGCCAACGTCGGGATCCTGCGCGACGAGCTCGCGGAACAACGGGACATAAGGTAGGAGACCGATGCCGATGCCATGGATGAATAGGATCGGAAGCTTCGTGGGCGAGCGGTGCGGTCGGTACCAGTAGGGTATGTTGGTCTCCGCGTCCTTGGACTTGCGCGAGAACAATGCAAGGAGCGGGCGTGGGGGAAAGATATGGAACCATTGCGGGTATTGTAGTGTGTGAAGCCTTGGAAGTAGAGCGCGATGGACGTGAAGGTATCGACAAGGCAGACGAGCTACCGCAAGACTTTTAAAATGTGAGGTTTTGTGTGCATAAGGGGATACGTACCATGTACCAGTAAAGGGCCGATGCACCATAGGCACAGGATCCATGGTGAGACGGAGACATTGGATCTCGGGAGTGCTCCCGGCTATAAGGGGGTATCCGACATACTCTCCCATGACGTTTATATAATACTCGAGTTCATCTTCCCACTCAGGATTGGTGCCGCGATTACGGGCTGAGAAGAGGGCCCAGAGGAGCCAGTCTATGACATTGTCACGCCAGATCTTCAGGCCAGGAGACCGAATGAACCAGCCAGTGATTGATTCTGAGGTCATCGACTCGGCACATTTACGGAAGAGCGCCTCGCGTTCGGCGCGAGACATGCGCGGCGGGTGGATAGCATCCTAGTATAGTGTAGCGATGAGTTGGTTAGTGTGTGAAAGATAGTGGGAAACTTACTTGTTGTAGATGGAAACTTCTTGGCAAGTACACGAACAAGTAAAATGCAGCCTCGACTAGAGCATATGCCCCGAGAAATGGGGACCAAAGGAAGGCGGCGGCATTGTATGAGGCGGCGAGATAGATGATCGAGAGTGGCGCGATGAGACGGAGGCCGATAATTGAGATCCGAATGATGACGTATTCTGGCCAGCTATTGCCGATCATTCTCGCAGGACAGATACTGTAGTCGTCGCGAGGGGAGGAAGAGGGAGATGGAGATGGGAAAGGAGTGCGGGGCAGTGTTAAATGGTGTCAGACGGGACACAAATTCATGTGAAAAATGGCGTATTCGGATGCGAAGAAGGTCGTCGTATGATGGGGAACTCCTGTACACGCCCCCAGATCGGGCCGTTTTCTCCCGCTTTGAGTGATGTTTGGACAGACAAATAACTTCGGATAATTGATGACCAATCGACTATTTCTTTGTTTGTCGGGACCAAACACCATTCTGTGACTGTTCGCTTCCCCCACTTCATCATCGTATAGTATGGCTAAAAAAAAGAATAAGCAGGCAAGTCGACCTTCCATCGATTGACATGTACTGACACAACATTTTAAAAGGTTCTCCGTCCCTGGTGCTGGTACTGCGAACGAGAGTTTGAGGATGAGAAAGGTCCATTTGATCTTTTGTCATCAAACCCCCCTACTCATATCAAAATCTTGTTCAGTTCTAATGCAACACCAAAAGGCCAAACATTTCAAATGTGGAATGTGTCCTCGCCGTCTTAACACAGCAGGTGGTCTTGCAGTTCACATACAACAGGTCCACAAGCTCGAACCAGAAAAGTACGCCTTTTGCCCTCTTCTATCGATCACCATCTTATCCCCCCATCTAGCCTCCCTCGTATCGAGAATGCACTCCCGGGTCGTGATGGGTACGAGGTCGAGATATTCGGCATGGAAGGTATACCCGCTCCAGATGTCGCAGACTATAAGCGCCGCAAAGAAATCGAGCTCGGCCTCACCGCAGGTTCTATCTCTCAGCCGCAAGCCAAACGGCCAAAGACAGAGAATCGACCATTCTCAGAAGATGAACTACGTGCCCAACTCGAAGCGCATAAGGCACTCATGGGGGCGCATGAAACCCCTGCACCTGCACCCACCGATACAAATCAGAGTGCCGTTTATGCAGCCACTCCGCAGACATATGCCGCTTCACCAGCACCGGCCCCTCCGGCTTCAGTTCCCCCAATGCCAGTGATTCCCACAGGTGCGCCTCCCGCCTTCCCTGGCTTTCCACCGCCTCCGGGCGCTTTCCCAGGAGCACCCCCCTTCCCGCCCCAACTCCCGGGCATGCCCGGCATGCCTCCTGGGTAGGTCGTTCATGACCCGATCTTATTCATGCTCTGTATGTTTACCTCACTTCAGGCCTCTGCCCCCTGGTTTCCCTGTCCCTCCAGGTTTTCCCCCTCCTCCAGGTATGATGCCACCTTTTCCACGACCGCCTGGCATGGTTCCTCCCTTCCCTCCGCTTGGTGTGACACCACCATTCCCTCCCTCCATGACCCCGCCTGTGATATCCGATTCAACACCTGTTCCACCCTCGTCATCTGTCACCCCAGCGCCGGTCTTAGCCCAACCCATGGCGCCTCCCCCGCTCACATTGCCAGATCCATCACTCGCGCAAACGAATCCGGAATTGAAGAAGAAGACGGTGCTCAAGTACCCCGAGCCCAATTTTTCACCAGTAAGTTACAAAGCCGTTTTTCTTTAACTTACGTGAGGGATGTTGATTATTCTCCAATGAAAGGACGAGGTTCGCGCGCGGCACCCAAAATATTACTTTGCTAAGGACATGATTGTGTCTGCTCCCGAGGCAAAGACTGATGGTGCGCTTGCGCAGGACGCGCCCGAGGCTGGGGCTGTTGCTGTTGCTCCAGAGGAGGCGCGTGGAAAAAAGCGGGCACGTGCAGAGGATTTCCTTTAGTTCATCAGAGGGGTGTCGAAGAAGGTCGGGAGGTGAAGAGAAAGTGGAGGGTTGAAGGAGGCGGAGGCTTATCAGTCCGTCCCCTCTGCTCGTGCTCTTGTGCTGGCCGATTTCATTGCTCATCTCTTCTACTCCCTCGAGGCTGCGAAGCTCTAGAAATGGTGTAGAAGGAGGTCTGTCGACGGTGTTCAACGCTGGTGCGGACTTTTTTTTTCGCTTTCTTTTCTTTTCCTCCTTTTCCCATTGGGGTCCTATGCTGTGTCTTTCGAAATATGTACGGTCGGTCCTCATTTTTCCTTACTTGTGCTTTTGTCCTGCCAAACGAATACTCGACAAGGTTCGTGGTGATATGAAATGCCAGTAGTCTGACAGCACACCGCATGTTCCCTGGGTTTTAACTATAGCGAGTCTTTCCGAAGTGAATGCACAATGCAGGTGATGATAACATTCTCTTGGTGTTTGCCGTTTATCGTGCGTCACAGCAATGACGCAAATCTGTACCGAGTGCGTGGCCGCTGCTGCTGCGTTGATGCACTGAGCTGAGGTGCTTGCTGTCTTTATTATGCATGTCGATAAGCGGATCAATCCTAAGAGAAGAGGCGGCAAGAGCGCGAGAAACAAAATGGGTAGACGTTTGTTATAATGTCGACTTATGGAAGCTGTCCAAAGAGGTTCGATGGCGTAGTTGGTTATCGCATCTGTCTAACACACAGAAGGTCCCCGGTTCGAACCCGGGTCGAACCATTTTTTTACAAACCCAAATTGGCAAGAACTCCCATTTCCGGTTTCCTCGCGCCGAGTTCTGAGATGGACAAGAGCAATATGGTACATCTACAGTGTATGTATTTTTTTACATGATGCGTTTGAGAAGCGATTTGAGAGAAATGGATGACACCAGTGTCACAAACATTCCTTTAGACCTTTCCCCTGTCTTCACGGGACGAAGCAATGGGACATAGCGGGAAGTGCCACAGGAATGCTGCGGGTGTTACGCGTTCGTCATGCCTGCCCGTTGTTGGGCTATCTTTGGATGGAATTTCTTTTAGAAGAAATGAAAGGGGGGAGGTTCAGTTGGATGAGTGGTTAAGAAAAGGAGCAAGGAATGTAGAGAGTGTGGGAAGGCGTGGAAGTATGGGCGGAATGGGTTGTACAGTATCAGTATGCGGTGAATACGATGTGAGAGCGTGAGTATTGAACTTTACTCATAACGCGATAGAGTATCGGATCTGATCGATCTGATCGTTTATCGGCGAACGCGCCGACGCAAAACACGCAAAACTATTTTTCGTTTATCATGATGTCACACTGGCACACATGTCTGTCTGCATGTTGATGCTGCCATCGTTTGACGCCCATAAGACAAGTTGCCGATACGTCCTCGCCGCATTCACCTTGAGGCGTTCCGGGGCGCCCGTGCAGGAATTCCTAAATCGCACGTTAGTATCCCGAGCTATATTTGTTTTTCACAGGGGCGCAGGCATTAATCAATCCATTCTACTCTCCGTTTAGGGGGCGCCACCACATTTGGATGCCTCATTGACACCGTGCTCCGTCTGATGAAAATTGCGGCGATTAGCACCTGGAAAAATGTCACAATTGCCCCGCGGCTGCGCCGCTGGGTTCACCGTATCAGGCCATGTGGCTAGTCGGAAATGTATATCTCACGCTGGGAGACACATCTGTACTGTACTAAGGTACCCGCATTACTTTGTTAGATGGCTGGTTTCTCGCAACAATACTGGGATCAGTTTCAAGGGAACTCATCACCTGCAGCAGGCGTGCCCTGGGATGCCACTACCTTCCCGGCTCCCCAGCATCCACAGTCAGCACCCTCGTCCTACCCTTGTCCACCTCCGGGCCAGCTTCGTGATCATGCCGATGTACTGCGGGATGCCATGGTCAGTACTGTAATTGGCATCGTGGTATTCCCCCGTTCACAAGAGCCCATATACCTGTGTTGTTTTTAGTTCCCATCAGTGAATGCTACTGGTAATCGTCAACCAAACGAGGGAAGGGAGGATACGTCCTTACATATTGAAAATGTTGCCGCTCAAGTTCAGCCGCAGTACGTTGACATGGACAATTACGACATTGTCAATGATTACCCTCCGCCACAGGAGCATCGTGATCATATTCTCGGCGACAATGCCAGAATTGTTCAGGATGTCCCTGCCCAAGTTCATGTCGCCCCACCAGCGCCCGTGTGTATTGACCTTGCGTTACTGTACACACATATCTAACCATACCACTTGCAAAGGAGATTGACGCATTTAACAACGAAATTCGGCATGCCGCCGCAGGCCCCCCTCCAGCTTTCCTCGATGGATTGCATAACCAGGACCCTGGCCCCAATGAGAGGGCCATTGAAGTCCTTCGGCAACTCGCAATTCTCTACTTGCACGACCGCAATTCACAAGTTGCCGGGATTCATATGGAACCTAGCCAAGCTGATGGAGTGATGGTGGTCATTACCCTCAGATTGACTAACCTCTAGGGTTGCCATATATTGAATCGCTCTAAGGTCTCCGGCCACGTAGCCCACGTTTTGTTGACGCAAGTACCTACTATTTAGCGTCCCATCCATGCCTTCCCTGCTTTGGTTTTGTCCTTATTTACGGCCGCCTTGTTGTATTTTGATTGCCTGGACTACTACCGTCGTTATTGCTACACTTCTTCCTGATTGGCAATCTCATTGGGCTCGCTTAGAAGTAGAAAAGGTATGCTGTCATTTATCCCCCAAAGTGGAAGTGATACGGATAGATTTTGTTTGCCGAACGCACGTGATGATGAGATATGGGATATTTGGGTTTGGTGGCGTGGGAACAATCCTACTATTATGTGACGTGGAAAGCGAGTCCACAGACCACAATTTTGTAGAGCACAGTCTGTCTCTCTCTGGTTTAATTATTTATATGGTCATAATCTTGTTATCCTTCGTCCTGGTTGTGATGTATGGGTTGAACCACCCGAATTGGTTGAATCCGTGGACTGCACAGTGCGCCAACTCGGAGCAACGACACAGAAATCAATGGCGGCAAAAAGTGCCATAAACGTCGACAGTGTTCTTCATTGCTTTCGTTCTCCGCCTCCTCGGCACGAAGTAACGGGACAGAGGGTCCTGAGAGGGAGGACAATCATAGTAACCATCATCGTGGACTCGGATCCTAAAATGTATGTGAGAAACAAAAAAATAATTCATAGAACCATCGTCAGCACCGATCCCATTCGTATAAAGGAAAACCGACCGGCATAGATCCCAACGCCCGAGTATCCACCCGTGGTACGATGGATAGCGCCAGGCCCACGAGCGAGCCGAAAGAGTATGGTGAGCTACATGCCTGTACGACGCCCTGCGTCGCCAAATCACCTAGAGCGATGATCAGCGTATTGGTGAAGGCCATGATTACGCCGATTGGCGTGCTGTACGGCAGAGCAGGTGCGACAAGTGCGCCTGTCCCGTGCAGGTGTGGCCGGAATAAGCTTAATACAACCACAAGGAATATTAGTATTGCTATGCGTTCATTGTGCTTGTCCGTTGAAGCCACAGGATTCCAGTGGGCGGCCGACACCCGTGCCTGCATTAGAATGGCAAAGAAGCAAGAGAGATGACGTGAGACACCCTGTGAACGCGGAGTCAGGGTGGCCAGGGTCCTGAATATCTTCAGGAAGAGGGAATTTGGATGTAAATGGGTGTAGAGGCTAGCCGGGCTACAAAGACGGTGTTCACCGGGTGGACGGGCGATTTGAGTTGCTCTGGAATGAACAGTCCCTCGGCGGCGGGGGAGGCCCGCGTCTCAGCGTCTGCAATATCTGTATTAGTGCTCACTAGTGCACACGACCATACTGCACACCAAATTCATAATTCCTAGAACGGAAATTAAGACGAAAGCGATCATAATCGGTGCATCAATTAGCCACTGCGAGACGACGTGCAGGACACAATTCCCAACGCTACTGGCCGTGTCCATTTAAACCAACTGGTTGTTGATAGTGGTCACAGGCGCAAATATGACACCGCACGAGACTTACAAGCGACAACAGCTCGAGGCATGCAGTTATTACTGTAGTTGTTGTGTGAGACTGTAGAAAGCGTACCGCCAAAGGGAGTGATTTCAACTGAGTGGGAAGTCGGACTCATTCTCGCATACTGTACATGACAAGAGTACCAGGGGTCCACGATTATGTAATCTATGTATTTCGCAAAAAAGGCAACCATCACCCCCACGTGACCGCTCCCGCATCCTACTGTGACTGTGAATGGGGCCTTATTTATACTCAAAGCCATGTAGTTGGCCTAATCTACGTTTCATGTTGGCTGGAAATACTCCATCCCGTCCTTGGCACATTGAGTGGGTTTAGAAACAGAAAGAGAAAAAGAAGTCATCCAGATTTCAAGATCCCTGGGATCCTGGCCCTGGGATTCCTTGCTTCGATATTTCGAATATACACTTACAGTAATCAGGCAGTCCTGCCGAGTGATTCGGCGGAATTCTCTCATTTCTTCGGTAACACATCGATATACATCTCCCATCTCCCTCCTCGATCTACTTTTTAAGCGCTCAGACCTCGGTTCTTTTCTCCCTCTCAAATTTTATTTAACGTCGCAGTCATCATGAGTGTATGAATGTGCTCCTGGCGCACAGCCCTTTCTTTTACTCACCAGCATACACACACTCCTTCAGTCATAGGCCATACTGATACAGTACGTACATATACACCGCCGTGACTGGCAGCAACTCTTGCAAATCTGTCACACTTACTTTGTTAGATGACTGATTTCCCCCAACTTGAGCCGTACCCACAACAATACTTTGATGAGGATCAATTCCATGGGGACTCTTCTCATGCCTAGGCGCATCCTGGAGTGTAAGTTATACAACCGCCTCCACGAGTTCCCAACATCCACAATCAGCACCCTTGCCCAACCATCGTCCACTTCTGGGTCAACCTTAGGGTCATGCCGGCGTACTACAGGATGATATGGTTAGTGGCTGGTATCGTATGTTCTCTCATTTGTGAGGTTTACATGCGTTATGCCGTTTACTAGTTCCCATCAATGAATGTTGCTAGTGATCGTCAAGTACTAGACGGTGACTGGGAGGGTATGCACCCATCTCTAGAGAACCCTGCTGCACAAGATCAACTGCAAGACCTACAGTACGTTGCCATGGGATATTACGACATGGCTTATGATGATTACTCTCTGCCATGATACAGGTATCATGATCATACGGTCCTAGACTATGCTAGAGTTGCCCAGGATGTTCGCATCCAGGCCCCACCAGCCCCCGTGTGTGCTGACCCTCACTCTAATCCGTACACTTATCTGACGTATCGTCAGACTCTCACCAAAGGTGATCGAGGGATTTAATGACGACGTTCAGCAGGCTGCAGCCGGCCCAGCTCCGGCCCTCCTCAATGAAGTTCCTCACCAGGACCCCGCCCCCAATCGGCGGGCCTCTGAAGTCCTTCGGCAACTAGCACTTCCCTACTTGAACGACCCCAATTCGCAACTTGTCACGATCCGTATGGGACCTGGGCATGAGAGTGAAGTGACGGTGGACATTACTCTTAAATTGACTAACCTCTGAGGTTGCGATTGGTCGGGCCGGAGACATGTACTTCACTGTCATCAAGTATTGCGTATTTTGTATGTGTTGAGCCATGCCGTGTCGATATATGGCATCTCCATCCATGTGTTCGCGTTTCTTGTCGTTGCTGGATCTTCCCCTGAAAAGCCATCACATGAGTAATACTGAACGGCGAGATAAATGCGCCGTCATTTAACTCCTAAAAGTGTAGAAAGTTGTGCATTTACAACGTGAAGAAGGAGACAGGAGAACAACGAAGGATGAGAGAGAAACTAATCACTGTAGAGCGGCGCGTCCTGCGCACGTCTGGACTCTGGCTAGATAAAGCTCAATATGCCGAGGAATACTGCGGGTGTTATGCGTTCGTCATGCCTGCCCGTTATTGTGCGATGAAATTTCTTTTAGAAGAACTGAAAATGGGGGTGGCTGAGTATGGTGTATGCGGGTGGACATGGTGTGAGCGTGTTTGCACACTCAAGCCAATGGAGCCTGGCGACGGGCGCCAGAATAAACCACGAGCCTTATCGGATCTGAGAGCATGTAACCAGTTATGGAAACTCGTCTTTCGGATGTCGACGAACGCGCCTACGCAAAAACGCCTACGCAAAACCTTGCGCAAAACAAAAACCGGACATTGATCACAGTGCAATTTTTTTGGTTTGTCACACTGGTACACATGTCTGTCTGCATGTCTTCGCTCCATAAGACTAGTTGCCGATACGGCGATACGTCCTCTCCACCCTTGTCGCTACCATTCACCCATTCACCCTGAGGGTTCCGGGGCGTCCGTGCAGGAATTCCTAAACCGCATGGTAGTACTGTACCCGAGCTTTTTTTTTTCACAGGGGCGTCTGCGTCTCGGCATTAATCAACCAATCAACTCTCCAGGGGCGCCACCACAAACTAATCTGGATGCCTCATTGACACCGTGCTCCACCCTGATGAAATTGCGGCAATTGAAAAATGTCACAAAGTGCCCCACGGCTGTACCGCGGGGGCACATCTCATATCCGGCCATGTGGCATTATCGGGAGGGAAAAGGTGAACAAAACCACGTGCCTTTTTATGGGCAATTATTTACGTTTTCACTGCCGAGTATATCTTCCGCTGGAGAACGCATCTGTACTGTACTAAAGTACCCGCATTACTTTGTTTGAATGGCTGGTTTTCCACAACAACACGGGGATCAATACCAGAGGAGCTCATCACCTGCGCATGCGCACCCTGGAATGCCACTTCCTTCTCGGCTCCCCAGCATCCGCAGTCAACCTCGTCCTACCGTCGTCCACCTGCGGGCCAGCCTCGTGATCATGCCGGTGAACTGCGGGATGCCATGGTCAGTAATTGACGTTGTGATATTCCCCCGTTCACAAGAGCCCATATACTTGTGTTGTTTTTAGTTTCCATCAGTGAATGCTACTGGTAATCGTCAACCAAACGAGGGAAGGGTGGATATGCCCCCACCTGTTGAAAACGTTGCCGCTCAAGCTCAGGCACAAGACCTGCAGTATGTCCACATGGGCAATTACGACATGGTCAATGATTACCCTCTGCCGCAGGGGCATCTTGATCATATTATCGGCGACAATGCCAGAATTGTTCAGGATGGCCCTGTCCAAGCTCATGTCGCCCCACCAGCGCCCGTATGTACTGTCCTCACGTTACCGCATACACATGTCTAACCATACTCTTCACCACTTGCAAAGCAGATTGACGCATTTAACTTCGAATTTCTGCAGGCCGCAGTAGGCCGCGCTCCAGCCTTCCTCGATGAATTGCCTCACCAAGCCCTGTCCCCAATGGGCGGGCCACTGAAGTCCTTCGGCAACTCGCAATTGTCTACTTGCATGACCCCAATTCACAAGTTGCTGGGATTCGTATGGAACCTGGCCAAGCCGATGGAGTGATGGTGGTTATTGCCCTCAGATTGACTGACCTCTGAGGTTGCCATATTTTGGATCGTTCTGAGGTTTTAAAGCCATATTTATGTTTTGTTAACGCGAGTACCTATTTAGCGCTCCCATCCATGCCTTCCCTACTTTGGTTTTATTCTTGTTTATGACCGCCTTGTTGTATTCTGATTGCCTGGACTACTACGGTCGTTGTTGCTAGACTTCCTCCTGAATGGCCGTCACATGGCCTCACTGAGAAGTGGTACGGGTATGCTGTTAATCATCTCCCGAAGGGTGGAATCCATTTTTATGAGTTGTTTGCCAAATGCACGTGACGCTTGATTCTGGATTCCCGATGATTATCTAATGACATAGAGCCAAGAAGCCAAGAAGTAACTTACGGCACGGCAGATCCCCGCTTTTCAGACCCTATCTGGGAACCGGCGATGATGCGACGATATTTGGGTTTGGTGGCGCCGCTATCATACGCATTATTGATGTCACATTACTTGTCCCACTGCCCTGAGATCCCTGATAAGGAAAACGAAGATCCAGCCTCTATTTTCGTTAGGATCCATCAGGATGACCTCCGTGAAGAGCTTTAAATCCGAAGGAAAGGGAGTCCATAGACCACAATTTCGTGAAGCCCAGTGAGTCTCGCTTAACCATGCAGGATTGATTATTCTGATCTACAAAATGTGATGTGACGCATGGGTTGAACCGCTCGAATGGGTTAGACAAAGGCAAACGGACTTCTACCAGTCGACCAATTGTGAAGTGAAATGTGAATAACCAACTTGCTGGACGAGGGACCTTTCGACCAGTACTAGTATGCCACCAGATCGTTAATCGTTTAGAGTATCCGGATGATTCCGGCAAGCTGCAAGGATCTCTGGACTACAAGCACAAATACATAGATCGGATCGATCGGATCCTTTATCGGCGAGTGCCTCGACGCAAAACAAATATGGTCATGCCTGCTGTCCCGGGCGGGGCCAGGCCCTAGCTAAGCTTGAGTCATCGTCCTGGTGTGGCATGATTGACCAACCCGAATTGGATGGGAGAGTCCACAACTCAGTTTCGCTTGTCCTGTGTATCATCCACAAGTAGACATGGGTAGCATGGTACATCAACAGTATACGTGTTCGTGCTAGAAGTGTTGTGCAATAATGCAAGAAAAAAAATCGACAAGGCACCACTAGCGATTAGGGCGTTCTTCTGTACTTTCCCTCTCCATTCTTCAGTATGAAATAACAGGACAGAGAGAGGAGTACCAGCAACCGTCATCGTCGATCCTACGACATGGGTGGGAAACAAAAAAGGGTATAGAAAAGAGTTGTCAGTACGCCTGTACGACGCCCTTCGTCGTGGAATTACCTAGAGCGATAGTCAATGTATTGATGGAGGCCATGATTACATCGATTGACCGCCGTACGGCAGTGCAAGTGCGGCAAGTGCGCCTGTCCCTTGTCCCGCGCAGGTGTGGCCGGATAAAAGCACAATACGGCTGCGAGGAATATCGCGGTTATTACTAAGCGTTCGTGCGCCTGACGCCTGTCCATTGTCATTGTTTGTGAGATGAAGTTCCCATAGAGGTTAGGTGATGTACACGCCGATTTGGTCTGCGTTCACTTGCAGCCGCAGGATGGACGTCTGATACCCGTGCCTGCATTGGGATGGCGACGAGGTAGGAGGGATGACGTGAGACACCCTGTCAGGTGTGCATGCGTCGACAAGGATTACTATCGTAAGGTAGGTGTTTGAAAATGTGTCTCGGACTTGCACTTGCCGATGGATTTGGATATCTGGCTTTCTGTTAGAGGTTCACGTATTCCTATTACACCTGTCTATCTAAAATAATTGTCAGATATGTTGTGCATGCAGTGCAGGGAGCGATGCCAGTGTCGAGGGCAAGTGTTTGAAAATAATCGATCACATTTTGTCACGTCCCCAGGCCTGCCGATTCAGTACTATTCAGTCTCCGCTCGGTGTCAATTCAGGATAGTAGCTCGGTGTCAATTCAGGAAGTGTTTAATTGGAAATGCAATTTCGTCATAGATAAATAAATAAATACCCCTTCCTCCCAGTGCGTTTATAAAGTGTTGGTTCTACGATGGCCAAAACCCCCCAACCTATATCCCCTTCTGAAAACTCAAACATAGGCCCATTCCGATACAGTACGTACATATACACTAGCTGGTGGCAGCAACTCTTGCAAATCCGTCACACTTGCTTTCTTAGATGACCTATTTCCCCCAACCTCGCCCACAACAATACCTTGATGAGGACCAATACCATGGAGACTCTCCTGCAGAAGGCACATCCTGGAGTCCAACTGCCTCCATGAGTCTCCAGCATCCACAGCCAGCACCCGCCCCCAACTATCATCCATTTCCGGGCCAACCTTGGGGTCACGCTAGCATACTACAGGATGATATGGTCAGTGGCTGGTTTTGTATGTTCTCCTTTGTGAGGATTCACATGTGTTTGTTGTATTGCTAGCTCCCATCAACGAATGTGACTCAGACTGATATTCGTCAAGTAGACAAGGACTGGGAGGATATGCACCCATCTGTGGAAAACCCTGCTGCACAGGATCAACCGCAACACCTACAGTACGTTGTCATGGATTATTACAACATGTCTTATGATAATTACTCTCCACCATACAGGCATCATGATCACATTGTGCCCGACTATGCTAGAGTTGCTCACGATGTCACCATCCAAGCCCGTGTCGCCCCACCGGCGCCCGTGCGTGCTAACCTCACTTCAATACATACATTTATCTGACAATACTCTCACCAAAGGTGATTGACGCATTTAATGACGACGCTCAGCAGGCTGCAGGTGGCCCCACTCCAGCCTTCCTCGATGGAGTTCCTCATCAGGACCCCGTCCCCAATGGGCGGGCCTCTGAAGTCCTTCGACAACTTGCGCTCCTCTACTTGAACGATCCCAATTCGCAACTTGTCATGATTCGTATGGGACCTGGCCATGCCGATGAAGTGACGGTGGACTTTACCCTCAAATTGACTAACCTCTGAGGTTGAGATTGGCCGGGCCGAGGACATGTTTCACTGTCATCGAATATTGCGTATTTCGTAGTCGTTGAGCCATGCCGTGTCGATGTAGGTCCAAATGTAGCGTTCATATCCATGCTTCCTGTTTGTCCTTGTTTAGTTGTATTATTGTTTGTTTGGACCATAAAATTCGTCGTTCTTGTCGTTGCTGGACCTTCCCATGGACCTTCCCCTGAAATGCCATCACGCGGGCGATACAATACAGTGGTGGGACAAACTCTCTGTCTTTTAACTTCCAAAGGTTTGAAGCCGTACATCTACAACGTACTGGATGACATAATTCGCCAAACGCACTTCTGAGAAAAATCTGTTACCATCGTGGGTAATTCTCAAGCTTAATTCTCAAGATCTCAATCGTGGTCTAATGCCACTGCTGTACTACGCCAGGCACTGGCAAATCCCGGGCCCCTGACCGATGATGCGGTGATGATATTTGGTCCGGTAGGCTGTGGTAGCGTGGTTGAACCGACCCGAATTAGAATTACAGCAAAGTCCACAACAACAGTGTCTCCTTCCTCCTGTGTGTTGTCCTCGAGTACACGTGAGAGGTATAAAATATCAACATCATACGTGTTCGTGCACAATCCGTCAAGCAAAGATGTAAGAAAAAATGGTGACAACGGCGCCGTAAGCTTCCAGAGCATTCTTCTACACTTCACCTCTCAATCTCATTATGAAGTAGCAAGCCAAAGCGAGGAGTACCACGGCAACTATCATCTTCGTGAGTCTAATGCAGTAAATTACTTCAGTCATAATATTCTTCGGAGGAGAACCACTGGGCTGCATCGCAATATTCCGTGACTGCCTTGAAAGAACTTACTATCATTCTTTTGAATGCACGTCATCGTGGATCCTAAGCTAAGACGCGGTGGAGAGAAAAACAAAAAGAGGACATCAAACCGCCGTCACCACCGATCCCGTTCGGGCCTGAGCGAGACAACAAAAGAAAATAAAAAGGGAAACCTACCTACCAGTGCATAAATCCCAACGGTTGAGTACCCGCCCGCAGCGTGATAAATAGTACCCGATATCGGCGGGCCCACGAGTGAATAGATGGTGAGATACATGCCTGTCCCTGTGCGGCGCCCAGCGTCTGTAGATCATCGAGAGCAATCATCAGAGGAGCGAGACACCATACCGTGACAGCAGGGCGAGCGCTCCGAGCGTGGCCCGTGCTGCGCACACATGGCCAAAGGAAAGTTAATACACTATCGAAGAATATAATATCGGGGGTGTCATGATGTTTTATTGCGCCAGTCCATAGTCACTGTTTTTCCGATGTCTTTTTTCAGAGAAGAGGTGTGAAGTTTGTGGGAGATGCAGTGGGGATAGGGAAAGGCGCAAGGAACGGGGAGTGTGGGATGCACGCACCGATCTAGTCGGCGATGAAGCCGCAGGATAGGCCGCCAATGCCCCAGCCTGCATTAGCGATAACGACGAGGTAGGAGAAAAGGTGATGCGAGACCATCCTGTGAAGGCGCATGCGCGTTGATAAATTGAAGGTTGGCACATTTCTGTGGGAGTGTATTAGGGTCCGGAATCTGTCCAGAATAATATACTGTATGTAGACTGATTGTCCTGTGTAAAAACCGTCGTAGACCGAACCCTACTACAAAGACGGACGCGGTGTACACCGAGTAGGAAAGCGACTTTAACTGCTTTGGTTGAACGGACCCCGGCGACGATGATAGTCAATAGTCAATGCTCACTAACGGGCGCACACGATGATATCACATACTAAATTTATAACTCCGAGTCCCAGGACAAACATTAGGTAGTTGCGGCCTTCTCGTCAACAATTTGCATGTATAGGAAATATTGAATATTACAGTAGTAGTCTTGCTAGCCATCCTTGTAGCCGTCGTCGCATGTAGCCAAACTGCGCCGCCAAAGGTGTACACGGCCATATTGCATACCAAATCCATAATTCCTAGAACAAGGATGAATACGAACACGACTCGGATGATGATTCTCGTTGACCATAAGTTTGCTTGTACCGTACGGTGGCGTTCAAGTTTCGGAATGCCGCAGAACATCTATCTATTGGAATTGGAATCGATAAGGCAAGGAAATGGAGAAGCCGGTATGAGAGATGTGGGGAGATCCGAGTATTCAGTACTGCCGCCGCCAGTAGTTATGTACAGTACGTAATTGAACTGTGTAAAGCAGGCGCTCAGAGATATGACCGGTACAATGCCGGTACTCATCTCCGTTCCATCCCCCCAGTTCCCTTTTTGGTCGTCCCCACTTTTGTCGTCCTCCCCCTTCATCAATCTCTCCCTTCTTTTCTTTTCCTTCGCCCCCCTCTCCTCGTCCATCTCCCCCCTGACATGTACAGATCCAATCACCTCATATGTTATCTCGTCCCCACACGCATGTTTCTAAATGCCGGTTCTACCGTGGCTAAACTCACAACCCAACCTATATCCCCTTCCCACTTAGCCATAGACCCATACGGGTATACTGGTATACAGTAACTCTTGCAGATCCGTCGCATTACATAGCTGGTTTCCCACAACAATAGTGACTATGGGGATCAGTTTCAAGGGAACTCATCACCTGCAGGCTGCAGCAGGCGCGCCCTGGAATGCCACTGCCTTCCCGGCTCCCCAGTATCCGCAATCAGCGCCCTCGTCCTATCGTCGTCCATCTCCGGACTAGAAGTAGAAAAGGTATATAGTACTGTCATTTATCAATATTTATCTCCCAAAGGGCGGAGGGTGGAAGCGATACGGATGTATTTTGTTTTGCCGGACGCACGTGATGCTCAATGAATGAAGTCTCCAGATCATGCGGTCATGGATGGCGATCATGAGATAAGATAGGGCTCATGCGCAACGTGGGTCATCACATGACCTGCCACCACTCAAGCCTGTTCATGGCAAAGAGGTATGAGGAGAGATGACGTGAGACACCTGTGGACGCGTGCATGCGTCGACGAGGATTAGCGTCGGTGAGAGCACGGCGGTCAGGGTCCTGAAAATTTTCAGGGAGAGGGAATTTGGATGTAGACGGACCGACCTGTGTAGTAGAGGCCAGCCAGGCTACAAAGACGGACACGGTGTACATCAAGAGTGGGTGAGTGATTTGAGCTGCTAAAGATTGAAGAGGCCCCCGGCGCGACGATCGGAGGAAGCCTGCGTCTTAGCGTCTGCAATGTATTGTACTGTGTTAATGCTCTTTGGTGCGTACACAGGACCATATTGCATACCATATTCATAATTCCTAGAACGAAGATTAAGACGAACGCGAAGATTCTTGTTGAATCTGTGCACCTATTAGCCCACTGCGTCAACAGAAGTTTGTTTGTACCGTACGGTAGCGTTCAAGTTTCGGAATGCCGTAGGGAACACCCTGCCACCATTAGAGGACGTAAAGGGCATACCGTAATTCCCAATGCCGTTGACCCTGTCGATTTAAACCAATGGGCGATGATAGTGGTCACAGGCCCAAATATGACACCGCATGAGACTTACAAGCGACAACAGCTCGAGGCATGCAGTTATAATGTGAGAGCGTACGGCCGAAGGGAGTGATTTCGACTGAGAGCGGGCAGTCGGGGCCTGACCTAATGGTCTGATGGCTTCTAAGCACTCAGCGCTGAACCTTGAAACCACTGGCTCACACGGACCGATCCGCTTTAGAGCTTAGTACGGAAAGTTCTCCAATTACCTGAACCACATGTGGGATGTCAGCCCCGCCGCATAGATCCCAACGATCGAGTACCCACCCGTGGTACGGTAGATAGCGCCAGATATGGCAGGCCCGCGAGCGAGCTGAGAGAACCTGACTACCCCGATTGACGCGCTGTACAGCAGTGCAAGCGCGGCGAGTGCGCCTCTCACGCGTACTAGGTGTGGCCGGGATAAAGCTCAATACGGCCGCGAGGGATATTGTAGGTATTACTATGTGTTTGTGGTGCCTGTCCATTGTCGCTGTTTGTGAGATGAAATTCAGGTTATTAGGTGATGTACACGCCGATTTGGTCTGCGTTCAGTTGAAGCCGCAGGATGAGCGCCCGACACCCGAGCTTGCATTAGCATGGCGATGAGGCAGGAGGAAGTGAGACACCGTGTGAAGGCGTGCTTACGTCGACGAAGATTAGCACTGTCGATGGGAATCACGGCCGGGTGGTCAGGCAGGTCAGGTAGAGCGTGCCAAGAGATCTGATCGGGGCAAAGAAGGTGTAAGTTATGCTTTGCTCCGAACAAATACAGGGCAATTGGCGGGGCAGATGCGGGGCCTTTATTTGCCTTTATTTGTTTATACCTGTAAGTTATGTAACTTACAGTACCCGTAACTGGGCCTTTATTTGCCTTTATTTGCTTTTACCTGTAACATGACCAATGTAGATGTAGTACCGCCAACATACCGCCAACATGATGTAGTACCGCCGGGCCTGCACTGTAGTGCCTGGGCCTTTATTTGCCTTTATTTGCTTATACCTGCACACTTACCCTCAGTTTTTCGTATAAATAAAGTATCAGTTCTACGACTCGGATGGCCAAAGTCAAAACCCCAACTTAGATCCCCTTCTAAGAACTCAGCCATAGGCACAGTATGTACATATACACGCAGCAACTCTTGCAAATCCGTCACACTTGCTTTGTTAGATGACTGATTTCCCCCAACCTTGCCCACAACAATACTTCGACGAGGATCAATTCCACGGGAACTCTTCTCCTGCGGCAGGCCCATCCTGGAGTGCGACTACTTTAATGGCTCCCCAGCATTTGCAAACAGCACCCTCGTCCGACCACCATCCACTTCCGGCCCATTGGGATCATGCCGGGATTCTACAGGATGATATGGTCAGTAGTTGGCACCGTATGTTCTCCCATTTGCAATGATTCACACACGTTTGCCGTCATACTAGTTTCCATCAACGAATGTTGCTGGTGATCATCAAGTAAAAGAGGACTGGGAGGGTATGTGCCCATCTGTAGAGGACCCTGCTGCACAAGACCAACTGCAAGACCAACAGTGTGTTGCCATGGAGTATTACGACATGGCTTATAATGATTTCTCTCCGCCATACAGGCATCATGATCATATCGTCCCCGACTATGCTAGGGTTGCTCAAGATGTCCTCATTCAGGCCCATGTTGTCCCACCAGCCCCCGTGTGTGCTGACCTTACTTTAACGCATACATTTATCTGATAATACTCTCACCAAAGGCGACTGGCGCATTTAACGACAACGTTCAGCATGCTGCAGCCGGCCCTGCTCCAGCCTTGTTCAATGAAGTTCCTCACCAAGACCCTGTCCCCAATGGACGTGCCTCTGAAGTCCTTCGGCAACTCGCCCTTCTCTACTTGAACGACCCCAATTCGCAACTGGTCACAATTCGTATGGGACCTGGGCATAACAGTGAAGTGACGGTGGACATTAGCCTTAAAGTGACTAACCTCTGAAGTCGCTATCGGTTGGGCCGAGGACATGTACTTCACTGAATATTGCTATTTCGTATGCGTTGAACAATGCCGTGTCGATGTAAATCCAATGTAGCGTTCCTATCCATGTTTCCTATTTGTTTGTTAGAACTACAACGTTCTTGTTGCCTTTCCTGAAAAGCCATTACACGGGCGATACTGAGCGGTGGGACAAACGCAGTGTCATTTAACTTCTAAAAGGTGGGAAGTCGTACCTTTACAACGTACTGGATGACATAATTCGCCGAACGCACGCCTGAGGACATGGCAGATGAATTCCTAGCGATTGTCACCAGATGGCACTGCTGCACTGCGCTGGCCAAGTACTGGCAGTTCCCGGAATATTTCTGACCTGTCTGACCGATGATATGGTGATCCGTTGATAGTTGATTTGGTAGCGCCACCACCACAAGATGAGTTATGATTGTATGTCCTTCGACCTGGTCATCTGGCATCGTTGCCAGCTCGCCGGCCCGAAGTAGAGTCCACATCTCTCCTTCGTCCTGTGTATTGTCCTCGAGCAGGGATTAGAAGCATTATATATCAACAGCACACGTGTTCGATGAGATGAACGAATACGCAATGGTGTCAATAACGCCACAAGCCTGAGCTTCCAGAGCATTCTTCTACTAGTATACTTTGCCTCTCCACCTCAGTACTAAGTGGACAGCCAAGGCGAGGAGTACAACAGCAACCATCATCTTCGTTAGTCTAATGAAGTCTTCAGCTCGTCAGAGGGGTTAAATTACTTCAGTCAGAATACTCTTTGGAGAAGAATTACTGAGCCGCATGATCGCATTATTTCGCGACTGCTTTGAACGAACTCACTATAATTCCCTGTCATAGTGGATCCTAAGATGCGGTGGTGAGAAAAAAAAAAGGGAAATCGACCTGAGGCTGCCAGTGCATAAATCCCGACGACTGAGTACCTGCCCGTAGCGCGATAGATAGTATCTGATATTGGCGGGCTCGCGAGCGAACAGAATGACAGTATGGTGAGATACATGCCTGACTCAGCCTGAGCGCCGCCCGACATCTGTAGAGTCACCGAAAGCAATCATCGGAGGAGCGAGACACCATACAGCAGAGCAAACGCGACGATCGTGCCCGTCTCGCGCACGCTATTGGGGGTATGTGTCATGACATTTCATCGTGCCAGTCTATCGTTGCTGTCTTTCAGGTGACTTTTTTCAGAAAAGTGTGTGCGAAGTTGGTGGGAGATGCAGTGGGGATTTAGGAAAGGTGCAGGGGACGTGGAGTGTGGGATTCCTGCACCGATCTAGTCGCAGTAGTCGGCGATGAAGCCCCAGGATAGGCGGCCGACGCCCGAGCCTGCGTTAGCGGTGCGACGAGGTAGGAGGAAGGTATGGGAGGCCATCCTGTGAAGGCGCACGCGCGTCCACGCTCGTCGATGAATTGAAGGTTAGTACCATTGGTGGCCCGGCGAGTGTGCCAGGGTCCAAAAATCTCACCACGAAGGGAAATATGACATGTAGACTGATTGTCCTGTGTAGTGACCGAACCCTGCGGTGTACGCCGAGTAGGCGGCTTGAACTGCTTTGGGTTGAACCGAGCCGCCAATGGGGTTTAGCGCTTAGACCTTGGGCTCGGCCCAGTGATAATTTCGAGCGGGCCCGCACATCACTATATAATGCCCATCGCCAACTTCGGAACGGGAATCAAGCGGTGGACGCTTTCCGACGACCGAGGTGAGATAGGTGACAAATCCTTCATTAAGGTGAAGGGATACTCAGGTCCGCGTGCGCAGGTTGGACGTTCACCATGACCAAAGATACGAATACAGCCATGGTCTCTTTCAACCCGCCTGGCCCGCAGAAGGAGGATGCGGAGATTGATGTTGAAGTAATGCGGCGCGGAAGCAAATACCGGAGCCCGGCTCCGAGCGCCCGTTGGAGTACCGGAGCACAGTACGGCCACGCGCGTATGTGCATGCAGTTAGCAGCATCCAAAGCCGTGCTTAACGGGACGAGAGATCAAGTATATACTATATTACTATACAGTCACTAGCATACCCAACCGCTGGGCATCGAGCCCGATAGAGTACATATAAAAGAGCTACAGTAATAGTATGGCTCCCTCAGTTATCGTGCCGCACGCGCGACCACTGAGGTGAGCCGGGCTATCTTATATTTAGTGTTACCATACTCACAGTAGATTAGATTGTCCATCTTATCTAGGTAATATCATACAGTTATCGTGCCGCACGCGCGACCACTGAGATTGTCCATCTTATCTAGATCCATTGCGCGCGCCCGCTTTCACTCACTCGTACTACCTTCTAGTATTGCATCAATTGATGTGTACAACAACGTACTGGCCGTGTCCGGCGAGACCCGGTCAACCTCGGAGCCCGTGAAGAAGGACATGGGGTCTGCCTACATCTGTAGAGTCACTGAGAGCAATCATCGAAGCGAGACGCCATACAACAGAGCGAGCGTGACAAGTGCCTGTCCCGCGCACGCATGGCCGACGGAAGGTTAATATACTCGTGAAAAATATTGGGGTAACATGACGTTCATTGCGCCAGTCAGTCGCTGCTGTCTTTCAGAAGACTTTTTCCAGAAAAAGAGTCGTGGGAGAGCAGTGGGGATAGGGAAACGTGCAGGAAACGTGGAGTGGGAAATGCAAGTACTCTAGTTGGCGACGAACCGCAGGATAGACGGCCGACGCCTGAACTTGCGTTAGCGAAGGTGACGAGGTAGGAGGAAGGGTGATTCGAGACAGTCCTGTGAAGGTGCACGTGCGTTATGTTATATAGACTGACTGTCCTCTGTAGAGACCGAATCCAGCTACAAAGGCGGACGCGGTGTACACCGAGTTGGCAGGCGACTTGAACTGCTTGAACTGCTTCGGGTTGAACAGACCCGGGTGACGATGATCTGTGGAAGTCTACGTCCCGAGCGTCTGTATTTATGTAGTTCTCATCAACAATTTCTATCTATGAGGTTATAAAATGTCAGTTCTACGATGGCCAACTGAAAATGAGACCCCCAACCTAGATCCGGTTCTGAAAATTCAATCATAAGCCCATTCTGATACTGTACGTACATATACACTAGCAGACTCTTACAAATCCATCACACATGCTTTGTTAGATGACCTATTTCCCCCAACCTCGCCCACAACAATACCTTGATGAGGACCCATTCCACGGGGACTCTTCTCCTGTGGCTGGCACATTCTGGAGTCCAACTGCCTCTATGAGTCCCCAGCATATGAGTCCCCAGCATCCACAGTCAACACCCTCCCCCAACTATCGTCCTCTTCCCGGCCAACCTTGGGGTCACGCTGGCGTACTACAGGATGATATGGTCAGTGGCTGGCTTTATATGTTCTCACATTTGTGAGGATTCACATGTGTTTGCTGTCTTACCAGTTCCCATTGACGGATGTGGCTGGTATTCATCAAGTGCACGATGACTGGGAGGATATGCACCCATCTGTAGAAGGCCCTGCTGCACAAGATCAACCGCAAGACCTGCAGTACGTCGCCATGGGGTATTACGACATGACTTATGATGATCACTCTCCGTCATACAGGCATCATGATCATATTGTCCCCGACTATGCTAGCGTTGCTCAGGATGTCCCCATCCAAGCCCATGTCGCCCCAACGGCGCCCGTGCGTGCTGACCTCACTTCAATCCATACATTTATCTGACAATACTCTCACCAAAGGTGATTGACGCATTTAATGATGACGTTCAGCAGGCTGCAGGTGGCCTCACTTCGGCCTTCCTCGATAAAGTTTCTCACCAGGACCCCGTCCCCAATGGGCGGGCCTCTGAAGTCCTTCGGCAACTTGCACTCCTCTACTTGAACGATCCCAATTCGCAACTTGTCATGATTCGTATGGGACCTGGCCATGCCGATGAAGTGACGGTGGACTTTACCCTCAAATTGACTAACCTCTGAGGTTGCGACTGGTCCGGCCGAGGACATGTACTTCACTGTAATCAAACATTGCGTATTTCGTATGCGTTGAGCCACGTCGCGTCGATGTAAATCCAATATAGCCACGTCTTCTTCCCATCCTGTTTGTCCTTGTTATAGCCGTCTTTTTTGTTTGTTTGTACTACGACGTTCGTTGTTGTTTCTTGCTGTTGTAGGATTTTTCCCTGAAAATGAATATTTCTAATGGCACTGCTGCACTGCCGGCCAGGTTACTCGCAGTTCCCGGAATATTTCTGACCTGTGACCGATGATAAGTATGGTGATCCGGCAATATTTGGTTTGGTAGCGTCACCACCACAAGATGAGTTATGATTGTATGTCCTTCGACCTGGTCGTCTGGCATCATTGCCAGCGAACCGGCCCGAAGTAGAGTCCACATATCTTCTTCGTCCTGTGTATTGTTCTCGAGCAGGCATTAGAAGCATTATATATCAACAGCACACGTGTACGATGCGATGAGCGAATATGCAATGGTGTCAACAACGCCACAAGCCTGAGCTTCCAGAGCATTCTTCTACTAGTATACTCCGAGTCCACCTCAGTACGAAGTGGCCAGCCAAAGCGAGGAGTACCACAGCAACCATCATCTTCGTTAGTCTAATGCGGTCTTCAGCTCGTCAGAGGGGTTAGATTACTTCAGTCAGAATACTCTTTGGAGGAGGATTACTGAGCCGCATCGCATTTATTCCGCGACTGCTTTGAACGAACCCACTATCATTTCTTTGAATACCTGTCATCGTGAATCTTAAGACGTGGTAGTGAGAAAAAAAAGGCCATAAAATCACCGTAAGCACCGACCCCATTCGGGCCTCAGTGAGACTATCATACAAGAAAATGGGTAAAAAAAAGGGAAACCGACTGCCTGTGCGTAAGTCCCGACGACTGAGTACCCGCCCGTGGCGCGATGGATTGTACCCGATATCGGCGGGCCCGCCAGAGAACAGACGGAGAGTATAGTGAGATACATGCCTGTGTGATGTCCAACGTCTGTGAAGTCACGGAGAGCAATCATCGGAGGAGCGAGACACCATATAGCCGAGTGAGCGCGACGAGCGTGCATGGCCTACCGTGACGTCTATAGTAGCCTATAGAGTCAACCTAGGGCGATGACTGTCGCATTGGTGAGTGACCGGCGTGCCTATTGACGCGCAGTACAGCAGCGCGAACGCGACAAGCGAGTACTGTGCACGTCTGGCCCGAAGTTAAGCTCAATATGACCGAGGAATATTGCGAGTCTTATGCATTCACCACGCCTGCCTGTTGAGATGGTATTTCTTTGAAGAAGTAATGAAAATGGGTGGGTGAGGCAGCGGGGATTGTATGTGGGATGAGAGGGTGTGCGTGGGATGGGATGTGGGGCAATGTGGGGTTGTATGTACTGATCCCTATCGATCGATTGGCGATGAAGGGATAAAGCTGCGGTACTAGTCAGTGCGCCGCCCACGCCACACAGTGGAACGGGTGCCAGAGAGTTGGCGATGAAGGTACATATACAGGCTTGGTGCATCTCAAATGGAATATCCTCTGCGCCCAAATTCAACGCCAATCTATAAATGGAAATACTGGTACTTGGTGGCTGATGCCCTTCGACGCGAATAAACCTTAAAAGGGGCGCGGGAAGCGACAATGAGTAGGTATAACTCCCATGTTGAATACGAGCGGTGTGAGATCGGCCATTTACAGTAAGTGATCAGTCGATCAGCTTATCGATCATATCAATGTGAAACAAATATGGGCATATCCGTGGAGCACTTCCGTTGCGCTTCCTGGCCTTCCTCGTCGCACGGAGCGGAATAGTAGGAATGGTAGCGGGTCCTAGGTCTAGGACCTCCCCTTCAACTTTTCCTTTCGCTACTATAAGAAGGCTAGTCTGAGATGGCCAAAAATCAATCATAGCCCGACGCCAACCCCGGGCCCCTTCGAAATACTCTGTGATACATAATCCCGTTTTGATACTACGGTTCGTACCTATAACACTTGCAAATCCGTCACAACTCACTACGCTAGATGGACTTCCCACAACAACGCGAGGTCCCATTTCTAGGGAACCCATTTCACGCAGCAGCTCCTCAGCACCCACCGCCAGCACCCTTGTTTGACCGTGACCATCGTCCGTTACCGGGCCAGCTGCATGGTCATGGCGGTGTATTGCACCGTGATGATGCTGTGGTCAGTGTTTGACATCGTTATACTCCCCCGTTCACAAGAGCCCATACGCCTGTATTTTTTTTTAAGTTCCGTCCAATCGAGGGAAGGGAAGATATGCCCCCACCTGTCGAAGACATCCCTGCTCAAGCTCAACCACAAGACTTACAGTACGCCAACATAGGTCATTACGACATGGCCCATGATTACCCTCCGCCACAGGGGCATCTCGGCGGATATATTCGGGATGCCCAAGCTTATGCCGCACCAGCGCCCGTGTGTATTGACCTCACGTTACACCGCATACACATATTTAACCATACCCTTCACCACTTGAAAATCAGATCGACGCATTTAACGGCGAAATTCTCCAGGCTGCAGCGGGCCCCGCTCCAGCCTTCCCCAATGTATTGCCTCACCAGATCCCTGTCCCCAATGGGCAGGTCGCTGAAGTCCTTCAACAAATCGCAATTCTCTACTTGCACGACCGCAATTCACAAGTTGTTGGGATTAGTAGGGAACATGGCCAAGCTGATGGAGAGACGGTGGTCATAACCCTCAGATCGACTAGGTTGCCATATATTAGATTGTTCTGAGGGTTTAAACATGTTTTATTGACGCGAGTACCCATTTAGTACTCCCATCCATGCCTTACCTGCTTTGGTTTTGTCCTTGTTTATGGCCGCCTTGTTATATTTTGACTACTGCGGTCGTTGTTGCTAGACTCCTTCCTGAAAGGCCACCGCATGGGCCCACTGAGAAGTAGTACAGGTGTGCTATCATTTATCTCCCAAAGGGTGGAGGGCCTGGAGGCAGTACATTTTATGCGGTAGTGAATAGCTTTGTCTACCGAACGCACGCTTGACTGATAGGAACTAAAAACTACACAATCGTATGGACTCTCGTGAACGGAGGAATATCACAATGTCAATTACTGATCACAGTATCCGGCAGTACACCGGCAGGACCATGCGGCTGGCCTAGTAACTGTCAATACCACGGTCAGACGAGGGCACTGGCGTGAGTGCTGAGGCTGGGAGCCGTGGGATCCGTGGCCCAATTGATCATGGCTGTTCTGTGTACTACTGTATGGTGGCGATCTCTTGCACAGCCACCCTAGCTGAACCGATACACACGAATGACCCTTCCCTGCCATGCCTATATTTGTGTTCTAATCGATAAGCGATCAACTGATACGACTATTTTGGCATCTAGTAGGGTCTGCATGAGGAAGCACCGAGAATGGCGGACAAGATGACAATACACCTTACTCGTGCGCTACGCCGCTCTCCGCCGCTAACTTCATCTGATGAAAATGTTTATCTAATGGCATTGCTGGGCTGCGCCCGCCAAAGTACTGGCAGATCCTTGAAAGTTTCTGACCTATCGGATACTCGGCGATGATACAGTGATACGGTGATATTCGGGTGTGGTGGCGTTGCTTTCATTGGAAGGGCGCAATCCGACTATTATGCACCTGCCCTGAGACTCTGGGATTCACCGGGAAATGTGGATCCGGAAATATCCAGCCTCTAGCTTCCCGTTAGGATCCATTAGGATGACTTCCGAGAAGAGCTTCAAATCCGGGGGAAAGGGAGCCCACAGACCGCAATTTCGTGAAGTACAGTCTGTCTGGTTTATTCATGATTTGAAAAATGGGCCATAATCTTATTTTTCGTCCTGGTTGTAAAGTATGGTTGAATCACCTGAATTGGATGAGAAAATCCATGACTGTCTCCTTCGTCCCGCATGTTGTCCTCGAATAGACATAAGCAGTATGATACATCGACAACACACGTGTTCGTGTACTACGATGTGTTAAGCAGTGGCGCCAAAATTAATGGGAACGGGAGTGCCATTGACGTCGAGTGTGACGCGTCCGAACTTTCACGCTCCTTAGTGGGTGTTACGGCCTCTTCATTGCCACCACCCACAAGCCGGCCGTCAAGGTCATCCGTTTTGGGTACCCACAGGGATGCTCAGATAGAAGGACGAGGAGGCGCTTGAGGGTTATAGGATGAGGCGACGGTGTAAGGCTGCTTGGGCTCAACTCGATGACTGACGACAGTAGCCACATTGTCCGTAGTCTCTGGCGAACAAATAGAGGAAAGTCCTGGCAAGGGAGGTGGGACTGATCTTACAGAAGTGACTAGTGACCAGTCTCGTAAAGCGATGGATGAGGTGTTTGACAGAGATGCGAAGGATATGATTGAGGAAGAACACACTAAGGGAGAGCGTGCTGTTTCAATGGGGTGGAACGTTGGTGTCTTCCATAGTACTCGGTTCCTCAGATATGGGAGAGCACTCGGAAGATGAGCTTGGGAGTGGTGTGCCATTGGTGGACATCGTGCGAGTTGACCTAGAGTACGAAACTTGTCGCTATGTGAGAACTCGGAATACGACCCTGGAAGGATTGCGATTTGACGTATAGTATTTTCCTTGTCCGACAATGACCCCATTCCAGAGAGATGAAGCGGAATAACTGACGGAATGTCCTCACGGCACGGATATCCGCCACTTTTCATCCGTATCCGTACATATCCGTAAAATTACATAATCCGTGGGTGGTCATCCGTGTTATGCCCTTAGTTACGCGTCACACAACTCACCTTATCACGACAAGTTCTTTTCTCGAGCAAGGAACCACGTCTCTTGTCGTCACAGTCATCTACGCAGGTACAGTTGCCGCTCTTGTCTGGACACTCCTGGGAACGCTCTTGCGTCAACTCAAATCTTTGATGATGGCACACTGATGGCACATCATCCTTGTTGATCATTGTCTGTCTTATTATCTATCGATAATATCCTATCATTCTTGCTAACGGGCGCGTTTTTAGCCCTTTTACATTTTCACGCTAATCTTCACGGTCGCCACTACTCTTACCATCACGACCACATTGAAGCCGAGACGCAGTCGAAAAGCAGAGGTACGTACTGCATTCTTCAAATGTTAATGTTTTCTTTGCTGACGCAGTGACTGTCCATAGCCACGATACGAAGACGAACTCACGTCCATCAACGGCGCCCGACTCTAGCCCTCGTGTTAATAAATTGGCTGCTCTGGCTGCTGCACATGCCGCTCGTATTCACCAGTCACGACAGTATACCCCGTCGCTGCTGTCGTTGTCCCAATCGACAACTAGACCCTTTCTGTCGTCTTTGGCGACCAGCGTTCCCATATCACCATCGACATCGAGTCATCTTGTTTCGTCCCCGACCTCTCCAACTCTGCGCCGTAGGCTGACGCCTGTAAAGAGCGAGCCCTCACTGCGTTCTGCCGCCCGGAAATCTGCGCCAAATCAAGAACGTGGGGCACCCGTACCAGCACCCGTGCCGGCCTCGGCATCAGGACCGCAGTCCTCTGTCTCGAAAACCTGACAGCACTGCGTCTAGTCGGGTCACGACTTCGTTACCAAGCGCAGCAATAATGAATACACCTCCATCGATTCGGGTCTCTGCTAGTGAGAGCCAGGCACTGTCGAGTCACACTGCTCCGGGAAACGAATCTGCATGCTTACGATCCCGACCACGACGGCCGTCCTCTGACTCGCCACGGCATAACAGTTCGATGCCGATGGACGTCGACGGCTCGAGCTCGCGCCCTTCCGACTTGCGGACGCAAGTCACCTTGCCTCCATCCACGTCAGCACCTAGCGCCTTGGGTTTGCACAAGGCCGATACTGTGCAGGTTAAAGATACGGACTTT
>WTXE01000191.1:0-54149 GCA_022496225.1 Russula aff. rugulosa BPL654 | reverse complement strand
AAAATCACTCATTGGAATCTATACCAAGTACAATCTTCCCTAACATATCCTCATCATGTCGCTTTTCGATCAGACCTCCAGGTTCAATCCCGGACGCCCACGTGATCCTCCCATTCAGCATTGATGGGTACCTCGCTTTGCCGACAGGTCCAGACCAATTGAAATCGACCAGTTGACCATGCCATTCGCCCTCGACAAACTCATCTTCGTCCTCGTCATACGCATCTCGAGATCTCACCAACATTATGTTCGGACGCCGCATGTCACCAAAGACGAGTCCTGCTTCATGTAGTTTCTTCAGCGCGTTCTGTATATCCTCTAACACCGTCGGTGGAAGATCACCGTGTTTTGAACTTTTGATGTGCATCTGGTCCATCGATTAGGTCCATCATCACCATAAAAGCGCCCCCAACGATTTGAGAACAATAGCGTAACTCCGGTGCAAGACCCTCAGCGGCAAGTATCCTGTGAGCGGCTTCGCCGTACGACTCACAGAACTTGACAATAACGGCTATGCGGCCGTACTGCGCAAAAAACAGAGATCCATGAAAGTTAGGTTTCTGTTCGAAGGAAACCCGGCCCTTGAATTCCAGAATTCCACGTAGTCTCAGTGGCGAATTTGGCGAATAAGTGGGGGAGGGGGGACAGAACTTGGGGTGTTCCTGAACACGTAGATTCTAGTAGTATAGCCTTAACGACTTCACTGCTCGTGCGACGGCCTCGAATACCTTCGCAACATACTTGATCTGTTCCATTTCGAAAGGGTTCCCACCCAGATAGATGTAACCTGTGAAGGTCTGTACTGTGAAGACTTCGACGAAGATTGCCCCTGAGATGCGAAGATAGGGGCCAGCAAGAGATATAACGATGCACGGACAACAGGATACATTCCGTATTTCATCGTACTGTAAATAATTTCCAGTCAGTGACAGAAACTCAGGAATGATTACTGATAACTTAACAGCATCCTGAGAAACAAATTTGCGTAGGGACAATGCGGCTTGGAGTCCACCTTCTCCACGCATTCCGACTTCATCTTTAAGTTCCAAGTAGGCCAGAACGGCGGATTTCTTTCCACAAGACTCATCCTTTACAGTTCCATGGATAGTCCCTTCCATAGACTCGGAACGACCATTAAAATACCTCTCGGGTACCTTGACAAAAAATCAAGGTCGGCGCCAAGGAGCTGTCTAAGGGGACCTAGGAATGCCTCTCTAGGAAGAGGCTCGGTATCGTATATGGTCGCAAAAGCATGGAACAGGTCTGCAGTCTGAACAATATAATGGGTGGAAGGCTCTGGGGCTTTGAAGGGATCTCTTAGGTCATCTTTCAGTTTGGCAAGGGTTTCATCATAGATTTCGACGGGTGGAACATGTAGATCAACGGGACGTCCATTGTAAATGGGGTGGTTATATTGCTCCTCCTTGTACGTCCCAACATTATTTGCTACAGTTAATGCTGACGGGGCAGCTCGCGCCGCAGAGACGCTTGCGAAGTGTACTGGAAGGTAGGTGAATATCTGATGCTATAGGACTGAGGGCAAGACGCACATTCTTGGAAGGGATTCGGTACTGAAAATTCCGGTTCCCACGGCCGCCGGCCACCTTTTACCCTCGCATATATATTGATGTGTTGAACAGGAGGTTGTTCCGGCCACAAATCCGACAAAAGTGGACAGGGTGAAGATAAACGGGTGCCTTTATGGTCATCTAGTCTAAATTCGGACAGGTCGCGTTCGAAAGATTTGATGTCTATATCGACCTGAGGCCAGAGCGTCGGCCAGACAATCGACCGATTACGTGAAATTCTGGACAGACTTTCCAAAGATTCACCTCCGTGAAACGGACACGAAACGCAGCGAGTTTTCCTCGTTGGTGTACATCTCTCCTTAATTCGTCGACTTCTGCGGTACGGGGAAGAGTAACAAGAAATGTATCCTGGTCACCCTCGATGAGACAAGTGAGTTCAAGTTCATAATCCCCTTCGGTGGGCATGGTTAAGGGAAAGAGGGGAGGGACTCGGGATCCACTTGACGTGTCATGTCATGTGACTGTGACTCCGCACGTTTCAGCTGGCTTACGTAGCGTAGTACCCAACCTAAATGTGGAGTGTCGGAGCGAACGTGTCGCCAGCAAATAACATTTTTTTCCTGATGGATATGCAAACTGTACTGTATGCTACAAAACCGTTGTTGCACGAAACTGAAAACCCACAATAGCTTCTCCTACCAATCGCTGGCCTGATCTAGCATATCCCGATCATGCTGGGGGAGGATCACAGCCCCACCTACCACTCCGTGTGCCCATCTGATTGTCGGGTTCAACTCTAAGGGATATCTTGCGTCGCCGACGGGGCCCGACCAGTCAAAGTCGATTAGTTGGCCATGCCATTCGTTGTCGCCGTATTTGTCCGGAGATTGCATTACTACGATATTGGGACGTCGGACGTCCCCAAAGACAAGGTTTTCACAATGCAGTACCTCCAGCGCTTGCTTGATGTCCCTGATTACCGTCAAAGGAAGGTCACTGTCTTTGAATTGGCAACCTGCGTCCTGACCGGCAAGTTCGTCCATTATTACCATCATAGTGCCTCCAGTGATTCGGGAGCAGTAGTGAAGAGTGGGGGCAAGGCCTTCAGCGGCGAGAGTCCTGTGCGCCGTTTCGCCGTAGAACTCGCAAAATTTTATGATAACGGGTATGTTGTTCAATTCTGCACGAAATAGCGGCCGACGACGGTCGGCTTTCCCTTCGAAGAAAAGCTGGCCTTTGAATGTTAACGTCCCTTGTGGCGGTTCAGTGTCAGAAAATGTGGGGGAGGGTAGACTCGGCTTGAGCCCTGTTCGGACACGCAGTTCGCGATAGTATCGCTTCAACAACTTCACTGCTCGTGCGACCATCTCAAAAACCTTCGCCACATCCCTGATTTGAGTAGTTTCGTACGGGTTACCTCCAAGATATAACTGTTCGAGGAATGTCTGGACAATAAAGACGTCAACAAAAATGGCTCCGGAGATATGGAGCCAGGGACCGGCTATGGACAAGATGATGCTTGGGCAACAAGATGTATTCCTTATTTCATCATACTGTAAATAATTCGGGTCAGTGATATAGAGTGTTAAAAGTGATCACGAAAATTTAACATGTGTCTGAGACACATACTTGCGGAGGGATAGGGCGCCTTGGAGGCCACCATCCCCATGCTGGCCAATCTCGTTCTTGAACTCTATGTAGGCGACAATTGCCTCCTTCGTTCCGCGAGATTCATCCTTCAACATTACGCGGATGGCAGCGTCGCCTTCCGTGAATATTCTTTTGGATCCTTCCCTGTGGGTTTTGACGGAACGTTCAAGCGTGGCACCCATGAGCTGACTGAGCGGATTGATGATTGCATCTATGCGGCGACTCTCGTTGTCGTAGATGCACTGGGAAGCTCGGAAAAGGATCGAAGTCTGATTAATAGATTCGCGTAATGGTTCCGGAACATTGGAGACGTGGCGTAGATCGCCCTTGAGAGTGGCGAGGACTTTATCATAGATTTCGATGGGCGGACCATGCAGTCCAGTACTAGTGTGGCGTCCATTGAAAATCGGATGGTTGTCTTGCTCCTCAATATATGTATGGACATTGTTCGAAACGAGTGAAGGTCTAACGGCTTCTTGTGCCTTAGACACGTTTGCGCGATGTTCTGGAACGTCATGTGAGTTACTGATATAAATATAATGTTTGGAAAGTGGTTCGTACCTTCATAATATTCAAGCTCAGGAGTGGCCCGTTTCCGTTTCCGCTTCCGCTCCCTGCACGATTTGATGCTTATATTGACCTGTGAGGCAAGTGCATCAGCCAGACTAGACAATTGACCAAATCAACGATTATGTGAAATTCTGGACAGACCTTCCGAAGAGTCACAGCCTGAAATCGGACATCTGGGAATGATTCACCGCGTTGTTCGAGTCCAAATTGGTGTACAGTTCTCCTTAGTTGGTCAACAGTCGCGCTGACGGGAAGAGTGATTAAGAATGGGTTGTCGTCGGCTTCAATGAAGCAGATAAGTTTGATGGTTTGTTCTTGTTCGGTGGCCATGAGGAAGGGAAATAAATGGAATCCGCTCAAACTGAGTACTGAGGTACTGAGGTCCTTCAACCCTATGAAGGGTCGCATTTAGTCGCGATTTGATGGGGCAAGTGATGGTGTAAAAGGTGTTACTTTGTTGGGGTGGGTCGACATGTTGGGGTAGGCTCGGTTCCGGTCGTTCTACACATCGAACAATTAATTGCATGTTCGCATGCCAGTGGGGGAGAACCTCTGGAATTTGCCTTGAGTTCTTCGAGTTGTGGTCTTAGTCTTATCGATATTATATATCAATGTTACAAGCCCTGGCGGCCGCACACCCGACACATGCTTACCTCATCAACGAGTCCTAAGTTATTAGAGTTTGGTGGAATTGTCCGAGTACGAGACTATGTGGATGGTGCTGATAAGATGATCATTTATTAAAATAGTCTCGCAAGGTATTCGCTCTCCATTTGTTCGAACTTGATACGCCTCTTTTGATGCGAAAAAACTACATATGATAGCAAAGATCAGCTAATTATGGTAATACATGTCTTGCGAGAAGCGTGCTAGTGCGGCAGTCCAAAAGCTACAATTAGATAGTTTTGTTCAAGTCCAGTTGCGTCGTTTGAGTATCCAGTCCATCTGGCTCTACATCATACGTAAAACGGTAGCCATCTCAACACAAGTCAAAACACATACCGTTTCCAGATTTGCTTTGAGGAACTTCTGCATCCGTTCTGGTACCGAGAATGGTTTTGGGAATTCTCCAGGCTTGAGATCTTCAATAGCCCTGACATCTCCATACCGCATGCCAACGCCGTCCTTTAATGATTCCGGACACACTATTTGCGGGACTGGAAGTTCCGGCTCTAGTCTTTGTCCCAGGAAGCGCGTCAAGGGTAAACTGTTTTCTCCGATCCCACGGGTGTACAAGTAGCGCAGCCGTCGGAGGACAGGACTTTCAGAGTTATCCCGGAGCCGGTTCAAAGCGGTGACGACATTATCCAAGGGCATCCCCGTCACAACGAGGGTTTCCAGCTCGGGTAAACAACGGAAAACGTAAAAAAGATTCTCCGCCGAGACGCTCGAATTGCTGTCGTCCCCGCGAAGGATGAATCGTCTGACCTGTGATATATTGGCGGAGATTGTTCCCATGGAAAGGCAGGAGGTGTTGAATATACGCGGTATCGTGACTGTCGGAAGGCAAAAGGAAAAGGCGAGGCTGTCTTCGTGAACAGCTTATAGGTAGAATTGGGACTCTGGGAGACTATCCAAATGCATGACCAACTCGGTGACTGTTCTAAACATTCGATACGATTGTTCGGGGCTCTCGGGGATATCGTCGTCGACCACGGCGCTATCTGACATGAAGATGCAAGCGAGATCAAGGCGCGGGATGGTGATATGGGCGAAAAAATGGTTCAAATGTTTGAGAGCTCCGCGTGGCTGGTGGGAATATAATTCTGGATTTAGGGGGATCTCAGCCTGGAAGCAAAATCGATGAGCAACTCACGTCGCGAATCGTCTCCGGATTGTTGATCTTCTCGGCGATCGTAGCCCTCTCCCGTTCTATCCTCCTTGCGAAGGTCATCCAAACTCCTTTGAATAGTAGCCCTCGTCGGAAACCAAGTGGATTTGAGAAGTAAAGGAATGCGCCATAGGAGAACGTGACACAATATTTATTTTCGCGTAGGCTACGAGACCCATGACCCACTCACGTGGGTTGGGGCGATTGCTAGTAGTGAATATTGAGTATAGGCGAATACGTTGATGACTTTTGTGGGTGCCTGGGCGCCCGTCGAGGCTCTGCCGCAATCTCTGATTCTCTAGTCCAGAATCCAGACGAGGGTCAGGTTTAAATCGAGGATCTGCGTCGCAGTCTTCATCTGTTCCTTGTGACTTCGGGAGAAAGATAGTGATCGTAACCGTTTTAAAGGAACTTGGCATGGCCGCTCATGGCGATGGTTATTCACGGCTAGGGAGAATGAATACTAATACTACAGTAGTACTGTAGTCATGAAGCCCCTAGTAAGGTAAGGTTACCGGTGGTAAGCGATTGCCGGTTCGCTCCGGTCCACATTATCACCTATGTGATCAAATCATAACATCGATTCACGCGGATACGTACGTTGGAGGTCTTTTTTCACCATTACCCCCCTTTGGGTGAGTAGCATGCGAGAATGGTCTGAGACGCGTTTGACACGGCGTAGAGCAGACCAAGACATCACACAGCTAGTCCATCATCATAAACAAGACGCAGTTTTAACTCTCTCACCGGTAGTGTGCCGATGCGGCTTCCAAGAGCACGATGTGCTTCACCCTCGGAGCCGTACTCGTCAAAGGTGGCAAAGTTGTTTTGAGCGGCTACAACTACCATCGACCACACGCGCGGACATCGCAAGCCCGTATCGATGCATTCGGATATGCCCGCAATTTTCAGTCTCACCGGTATGTCGCCCTCGTTCCGCAAGCAACGAAAGGGTGCGCGGACTGGTGCTGCTCTGCAGTTGCAAATACAGCGCCTTGCACGAGCGCCATCACTACCATCGCCACCGCCCGGGCCACCACCACGGTCATCGTCATTTAAAGGGAAGGCGCCCCTCCCTACATGTGGGGGGCACCCACACCGCATCGGCTCTCTCGAAGGAACCCAGTGAAGATACGCTCAAAGAATGCCTGAAGAGCATGTTGACGGTCCAGAATCGAAGACCAATCTTTTTCGGTTTTGACGCAATCCATAAATGTCCTAACAGCACGGGCACTCCATCACCAAGGGAGAATGTACTCGAACTCATTGAGCGGTTATCAGAGTTGGACTGTCCATACCTCTCTATTTGCATCACCAGCAGACCAGAGGCAGATATCGAAGCCGTTCTCCCTCCCTTGGCATCTCATACGGTTTCCTTCATGATGAGAGTGGACAGCAGGAATACATTGTCAACTATATGAAGTGGTTCATAAACTCAGATCCGAAGGTACGAAAATGGAGGAAGGAGGACAAGGAGCTCGTCCTCGAAAAGCTCTCGTAGAGCCAGCGGAATGTGAGACTCAGCTTTGCGGGTGCCCTTCAGCTTGACTGACATAGTCACACACATACAGATTTCGGTGGTGCCATTTGATGGTAGTATTTAGACGCAGGGTGGTCTTCATCCGCAAAGAGGGATGTATTTCAAGTCATCTTCGTACGGGGCCCAGTGCGTCGACGTTTGCGCTCCCGCTCCCGCTCCCGCAGTAGCAAGGTCAACTCCAGGGGTAGATTAGTATTAAAGGTGTTCCATTACACGCATCATGTCTCACATAGAGGAATTGTCGTGATATTGTTTGTCGCACAGTAATTCATATAATATTAAGGGTACTGTAGTAATTTCGGACTCTTATGCTAGGGACTTATGAAGGTCCCATTGAAGGAGTTCGAATAAGCTGTTGTAACATAACAACATGAACTAGGGGATCCGAAAGTGACCAATCGCGAGGCAAGCGCGTCCGGAGGGCACGTAACCCGACTTAGTTCAGTCGTCGCTTGAAGTGCAGCCCGGCGGTTTTCGACTTTCATCAGATAGCGTGCCTCTCCTTACCATGCGCGCGCCTATCGATGACTATTTGATGTACAGCCTCAACTATTACAGCTGACAGCTGCCTTCCACTCTTCCAACGCCATGTCCATCAATCCCTCCCCAGAACTCAAACCACTCTTTGAAGCCGCCTTCGAAGAGTTCGAAAAACGAGCAGGGACCAACTTGCTCCAACATCAAATCATCGACAAACTCGTAAATTGCCAATCTGCCGACTCTGTCATCGATGTCCTTCAGCAGGAAGCCCAGGCTTTCCATAACTTTCGAGGAGACGATGGCAAGCTCATGACATGGCTCAAGCGGACTGTCAATATCTTGTATACCCTTTCGACTAGTAACGTTCTTAATGAGGGGATCGGTTTGGTGCGCCTCCACACGTCACACTAGCATGCATTGCGTAATCTCTTTCCTTCAGCCTTTCCCACCAGCAAAAGCAATTTTCGCGGGAATGGGCATGCTTCTTGGCGTAGGTGTCCTATTTGAACTCACTCGAGAATAGTTTTGTAACACCTGTGGCCTCCGCTAGGCAATCAAAGATGTGGGGAAGAGCTACGATGCACTGGTCGATCTTTTCGAATCTTTCGAATCTTTCCTCAGGCGCCTCGATATCTATACAAAGATCCCATCAACCACCGCGATGACCGAAATCATCTTGAAAATCCTAGTCGAATTACTCTCTACTATCTCGCTTGCGATAAAGCAGGCTAAAGAAGGACGATTGAGTGAGCCCTCTCGCGTTCTCGATAGGATATTTAGGTAACAAAATGAGTTGCAGAGAAATTTGGAAAGAAGATCCTGGGAGAGAATGATGTGGAGGCGGTACTACAAAGATTGGACCGGCTGACGCAAGAAGAGGCGAAAACGACCGCGACACAGACGCTGGAAGTTGTGTATGGTCTTGTGAAGAACATCAAGGTCGTTATGGATGGTGCGCATGGCTTGTTATTTTCTATGCCGTATTGAACCGGTCCTCAAGACGGAAGAGTCTTAATCGACGATGTTCGTCAGACTCTAGGTATGTTCGGTTCGAAGGATACGTTCTCGTGATTGACAGGGATGGCAGTGCTCATGCAGGAACTCGCGAGCGACATGAACAAATCAAGACGTACGTCCAATTATCCCTGTGCTATCGTTGTTGTAGTCGGTGGCGGCGGCTAAGACCACTTTGTAGGTGACCAGCTACAGGAAAACTTTCGACGATGGCTGTCTCCTCCCGATCCGTCAATAAACTACAATACCGCGTGGAATGCTCATCACGAGGGAAGTGCGGAATGGTTTATCCACGGAGACACGTACCTTAAATGGAGAATGTCGACGGGTTCACTACTCTGGATTCACGGCAAACGTACATAAATCCCTTATTTCTCGTCATCATTGCTCTAATGAAGACCCATTTCTACTTCTACAGCAGGATCGGGTAAAAGCGTCCTATCGTACGCGACAATTCACCTCTTATCTTCTAAATCACTGACGTCGGCGATTAGCTCAACGATGATCGAAGATGTCAAAGGAATGCGCAAGACTGGACTAGCGTCTATGGGATTCTTCTACTTTGATTTCAAAGATCAATCAAAGCAGGATGCCCGTGGCGCGCTCTCTTCCCTCCTGACCCAATTCGCCGCCCAATCAGATGCTTATTGCGAGAGCCTTTCTGCGTTTTACTCAGCACACAATGCAGGCTCGCATCAGCCCAGCGAAGGTGAACTCAGGAAATGCCTGAGCAACATGCTATCACTTCAGAACCAAGGGCCAATGTTCATTATTATCGATGCCATCGATGAATGTCCTAACAGCACTGGCACTCCGTCCCAAGAGAAAAGGTCTTGGAGTTCATAGAGTGGTTATCGAATTTACACTGTTCACATCTCTCTATATGCGTCACCAGCAGACCAGAGGCAGACATCGAAGCTGTTCTGCTTCCCTTGGCGTCCCATACGGTTTCCCTTCATTGCGAGGATGGACAAAGGAAGATATCGTCAATTACATCAAGTGGTTCATAAACTCAGACCCGAAGGCGCGGAAATGGAGGAAGGGAGACAAGGAGCTTGTTCTCGAAAAGCTTTTGGAAAGAGCTGAGGGCATGTAAGAATTCGTCATCTGCGGTCCTTTGAGTTTAATTGATAATGTTCAACAGGTTTCGTTGGGCGTTCTGCCAATTGGACAGGTTGCGCCGTTGTCTTCCACCTCGTATCCGGCAGGTTTTGGAAGAACTGCCAGAGACATTGGATGAGACCTACGAGCGAACATTACTGGACATCGATAAAGACAATTGGGCGTACGCGCATCGGCTATTCCAATGTATCGTGGTTGCTCGCCGTCCCCTCCATGTTGAAGAGCTTGCCGAATTTCTTGCTTTCAAATCCGGGGAGGGAGGAAGGCTTACGTTTGAAGAGGACTGGCGACCGGAAGACCCAAGAGATATGGTGCTGTCTACGTGCTCGAGCCTGATTACTGTCGTGAATGTGGACGGCTCGGCAGTGATTCAATTTTCGCACTTCTCTGTCAAGGAATACTTGACATCACTCGCATCGCGGAAAGCCGTGTATCGCACTACTCCATCCCTCTGGAACCGGCCCATCTCTTCGTCACGCAAGCTGTCTTTCCTTTCTGCTCCAACTTGACAAACACGTGACCAAAGAGCATATCGACGACTCCCCACTTTCTCGATATGCAGGTCAATACTGGACAGACCACGCTCAATTCGGGAATGTGTCATCAGACGCAGAAGATATGATCAAGACGTTATTCGATCCTAAAAGTCATCATTATGCAAACTGGGTGTGGATATACGATACGATTTACAATAGATCCCAATTTCAACAGACCAAAGTCGTCCTGAGTGGGCTCCATTACACCTTGCCGCACAACACGGTTTTCATCGTGTGGCAGAATGGCTCATCACCACATGCGCCCAGGATGTGAACGCATCTTACCGCTCTTGGGCCCCGTTGGATATTGCATCTCACAATGGGCGCTTTATGGTGGCGCAGGTCCTGCTTACGCATCGTGCAGATGTCAACGCCTGTGATGTATTGGTTACACCTCACTGCACCTTGCGTCGTCTAACGGGCATCCCACGGTCGCCCGAGTGCTACTCGAGCACGGTGCGGGCGTGAATATCAAGAGTAATGGGGCATTACCCCGCTACTGTTGTTAGTGAAAGATAGCGGAAACCTGGAGGTCGCACAAATGTTGCTTGAGCACGGTGCAGATCCGAATGCTCGGACCGACACCGATGGGAATTCACTTTATTGGCACTCAAGAAAGGCCGCCCGGGTCTCGCACAACTGCTAGTCAAGCATGGAGCAGACCCAAATGCTCGTGGTGTCGGTGGCCAGACTCTACTACACGTATCCTCTCGAAATGGAGACAGGAAGGTTGCACTGGAACTACTGAAGCTCGACGTGGATATAAACTCACGTGACGATCAAGGCCGAACACCACTTCAGGTAGCATTGCAGGAAGGAAACAGTGAGGCTGCGGAACTACTATTGGAGCATGGCGCAGAAAGGGCGTAGGGCGCGACATCCTTGTATCGCACTAGGCGGCAAAAAAAGCAGGTACGAGTCCATTTTTTGTACAATTTTGGTTCTCCATCCGATCGTGACAGTTATCCAAACTGACCGTCTAATTAATTTATACTTTACGCTTATGTTTATTTGATCTGTGAGTGACACCCTTGGAGGGCATATTCACGGCTAGGGAGAATACAGTACTTCTAGTGCAGTAGTACGAGGCTGAGTGAGAAACCAACCAAGAGCGAGTTTCCGGGCCGGGCCGGTCCGTGTATATCACCACAAGTGAAAACTGTTCGGTGCAGGTGTCCATGCGGCAGATCAAATCATAACATCGATTCACGCGGACACGTACTTTGGAGGTCATTTTTTCACCATTTCCCCCTTTTCGTAAGTCGCATAGGAGAATAGTCTCAGACGCGTTTGACAGTTTGACTACCGTAGAGCAGACCAAGACATCACACAGCTAGTCCATCATCATGAACAAGACGCAGTTTTACCTCTCTCAGTGTGCTGATGCGGCTTCCAAGAGCCCGATGTGCTTCACCCTCGGTGCCGTCCTCGTCAAGGGCGGCAAAGTGATCTCGAGCGGCTACAACCACCATCGACCGCATTACGACGGCGCGGAGGTGCGCACGCGCGGACATCGCAAGCCCGTATCGATGCACGCGGAGATGCACGCGATTTTCAGTCTCACTGGTATGTCGCCCTCGTTCCGCAAGCAACAACAGGGTGCGCGGGCTGGCGCTGCTCCACAGTTGCAAACACCGTGCTTTGCACGAGCGCCACCGCTACCACCACCACCACCGTCACCATCATTTAAAGGGGAGGCGCCCCTCGCTACATGTGAGGGGCACCCGCACCGCATCGGCTCGCGCGTTCAACGGACCGTCGAGGCTGGACCCGATCTCACCCTCACACACTGGCACTGGCAAGCGGTCTCCCCAATCGTCATCTAAGCGCAAGCCCGCCAGGCGGGAGGAGCTTGCCGCTCTCGGTGAGTATGGGAAGGCGCGACGGACGGAGAAGGTGGATGATGAAGACGTGGAAGCGGAGGAGGGCTTGGGCCGTGGCGGCGGTCGAGATGGGAGCGAGTTTGTGGGAGGTAAGCGGCGGGCACGCAGAGTATCGAATGGGGACGCGTGCTGTGCCGCGGCGGCCCTGTTGTCGTCGACGTGGAAAAAGCTTGGAGCGCGCGAAGGCGGGATCCGCGCATCAATGGGGCGGACTTATACGTCGCGCGTGTAACGAAGGTTGGGATGGGCAGCGCCAAGCCGTGCTGGCGGTGTCTGGAGTGGTGTCGGTGGGCGGGTGTGAAGCGTATTTTCCATTGGAACGGAGAAGAGGGCAAGTTTGATATGGTCAAGGTCAATACGGCGGAACGGGATCAATATGAGACACATGCTGATATCCGTCTTTTTGCTGGAATGGCAAGTTGTCGATTCTTTCCTTCTTCCCTTTCGGCCTGCCTTTTTACTGATGCTGTTTTTTGTGCAGGGCTGGTAGTTTTCGGCGGTTGGAATCTGCTCACCACTAACTACTGGGGATTTTGGACGTCGATCTATCTGTATCGATTTTGTTCTCACGGATTTATGATTGTACTGACTTGAATGTTTCTCGATCCTTTCTGATATGAATAGTATGCCATATTATTTAATACACATGTCACTATCTTCGAGGAGGACGGCAGCCTGTATACATAATAAAACAGACTGGGAGGTAATATGCGTGTTATTGTTTTCCACCTTTGGGTGGCGGGACTGATGAGATGACGGAAATAAACTTCGGCAATAGAATTAATTGTCTCCTCCCTAGCCCCATAGTACATTTATGTAAATAATGTTGCGTCCATGCACCTGAGGATCTGTTTAAAGACGTTGTCAATATCCCCCACATCACCAACTCTCGCACCGCAACAGACTCACAACAGTCATCCTCTCATAGCAAAACCCCGACGTGTTGCCTGAAGATTCGAAACTAAGAAATTTTGACATGCAAATGTCATTATGCTACAGTGTAGCGGGCCCCTCGACCACATCCGTGCGCGCACGAATGCGCGGCGAACTTTACCAATATCCAATTTACCCCTTGATGCTGCTGTCAGCGGACAACAGCACTCGGGACTGCTGGTCGCATGATGTTCAGGAGTGACTGGTTTCATGATAGTGCTAAACCGAATACACATGCCAGGTGCCGTACACATGCATACAGTTGTTCTCGCGGACTTGAAATTGACGTACATGCACAGGTTGGACAACTGTCACGCCTGGGCCTGGGCTCTAAACACAAATTTTTCTCTCGTATTGATTGATGTACTGCGAAGGAGTATTGTACAGTAGGAGAGGGGTGACGCGGTGACGGGCTGTATCAGTTCTTGTAAATGTCAATTGTCGAGGTGCTATGACCATAAACAAATGATGCCTACTTCAAGCCTGGAGGGAACTATGCAGATAACACAACAAATTTATTCGAATGTGTGGCGTGTCGTAAAACGTACTTCTGAAGATACGAGGAAGCCGCTGAATTAACGCCTAGCAGGGGTTCTCTCTTCCCCCTCATTAGCAACTCTGCACCGGGTGGGTTAAGCCTAGCGCTGAGTGAATAAAAGGGGGGAAGGTAAGATATTAAACTTATTGGTTGGGTTGATTGGATAGAGATTTCGCTGGACGTCACCAGGAAGGATACTCATGCTGTTGGTGGTGACAGTGCAAGTGAAAACTTTTTAACTGGTTAGGGCCGCTTTGGACACGTGGTAACGCACGTGCATAGTATTTACCCACGGTCAGCTCAGCTTGATTGACTTAGGGCCGGCATCAGTGAGTAAGAGGGACCGATAATTCACACCCACACGCACAGGACGCAGAGTATGCCCTTGCACGATAACTTCCATTCCGTATCAATAGCTCATGAGATTGGGACTCGTACTCAATCCAAAATGGCTGATAGAGCCTCGAGGTTTGACATCGGCAAACCATCGATCACCCGTTATCTCATCGGCTATATGCCGCCTACAAGGAAAGCGACGATCACGTACTGCGACTGCTGCATGTCGGACTGCGTGGGAACTGCGGAACTACGGGTACCGGTCGTACGTACGCGCGGAATAATTTTTGATTTTAATCACGTGATAATGAGGAGGAGGGGTGGCGAAAAAGGCGGACCTCGCTCCTCTCATTACGTCCGTACCGCTTTTGCTTTTTGACTGCCATGTCGGCCATCATGGAGGACGGTTTGCGACAGCGCATCCCACATCAACGAGAGGAGCAACCTCAGTCTCAACCAGATGATTCCACTCGGGATCCCGTAGTCCTCGGAAAAACACCATCGGGCCAAGGTGTGCACATTACGACTTCCGTCCGCTCCCACTCTAACACGTGTCCCTACCTCTATCCTTCTAGTTTTCCGCGTCCCGACCACGCACGATGTCATCACGGCGCTCTTCCACCCATCTTATCCAAAATCGCACATCGACATCCTCAACCTCGGCCTCCTTGCATTCCAGCTCTTCCTTTTCTACACCTTACCATCCACGCCCCGCAAAATCTTCTTCTTTCTCTATTTTGCCTTTTGGAGGGCCGCATACGATGCTGGCCTGGGTTACGTGTTAACCGAGCAGAGCAAGCGCAAGTGGATCGTTAGGACTGTACACAAACTTGGATGGCTCGATCAGGAACGTAGACCACTGGTTCGGGCTTGGATTCGCAAGCAACTCGTGGGCAAGATGGGCAAGGACTACTCCTTTGATGTGGGTTCTCTGATTCCTATGGTCTACACGCTGCCTCGATTGACCGCGCCTTCACAGGAACTTCCACTCGAGTATAACACCTGGCTTCTCTTTCGCCAGGCTGTAGACATTATCTTGATCAAGTGCGTTCCCATACTGGTCATATGCCTCCGAGCATTTCTGAAGCTCTGATCCCCAGCGATTTCTTATCATTCTGTTTGTTCGCGTTTGCCTGCTTCCGCGTACCGTCGGGACTCTCCATGTTCGTTCATGTACTCCGGTAAGTTACCGTGCTGTCGTGCTTGTTTACTGATATGTGATTGCCATATCGCATCGCAGCTGGGTCGGTGGTATCGTCCTCATCGCGTTCAACCTCTGGGTCAAGTCGGAAGCGCACCATGTGGTCAAGGATTACGGTTGGTACTGGGGCGACTGCTTCTTCCAACGTGGTGCACTCGTCTTTGATGGCGTGTTCGAGCTTGCGCCGCATCCCATGTATTCCGTCGGTACGCGCCGTCACAGTTTCTTTATTAGTCACATGATCATTCATAAGGGCTGTGATAGGTTATGCATGGATTTATGGAATATCCTTGATTGTGGGCAGCTACCCCGTCTTATTCGTGAGCCTTGCTGCGCATTGTGCACAGTTTGCTTTTCTCGTCTTTTTTGAGAATCCTCGTAAGTGTTCCGGTGAATTAAACTTTATTGTTTCGGACTCTGATCCGCTGGTGTTAGATATCGAGCGCTTCTATGGCCAGCCTAAGCTCCTTGCCCAACGCGTACCCATTCCTCAGCCGACTCCATTAGCTAACTTCTCAGCGAACGTGGTACCTCAAGTACGTTCTTCTCCCCTCCAAGGACAAGGAGAGACGCCCGCTCGCGCCCGCGCGTTTTCTGCGCCGCCGTCGTCAACGCCATCGACCACGGGTGCCTTAACCCCATTTGATAGCGAAACGGAGAGCGATGCTGAGTTGGATTCGCAGCAAACGTCTATCAATGAAGGAATTGGGTCAACCAAACTGTCCCATCACGATCTACGCAACCGGTATTTCCGCAAGGATACCATCGTCCTATCTCACCTCGACGTATTCCGGTGCGCCTCTTTTACTTCTGAGGTGTTCCAGAGTGCTAAAGCCTTTTTATTTGATAGATCTCAAGACTTCATGTTACTCCTCGCAATGGGATATGCTTTACTAACCTCAGTCCTTCCGGCGCGTCTGCTCACGAGCGCGGGGCTGCACTTTGGGCACGCGCTTGCCTGGACAGTCTTTCACACATTCTGCCTCGGTCTCCTTTTGCACGCACAGAGCACGCGCAAGTTCCTCGTGCGACACTTCTTAAAACATTATCACTACCCGGCACGTGACTTGAGGCGTGGTGCCGTACGGGAGGCATTCGCTAGCTGGAAAGTGGTGTACAATTTAAGCATGTGCATGAGTTACGGTCCGTGTTTCCTGATATCACCTTTTCAAGAATAGGTTGATATGAAGGGAACAGTGTCCTGCTTCGGGCTCGTCTGGAAAACCTACGAGCTTCCAAGCGCTTGGATAACGGGTAACGAGTTACTACGTCACACAATTGGGACGGCAAGTTCATCATCTCCGTATTAGCCGCGCGTGTGTCTGAATCCATGGATTGTAGATATTGATCGCCTTTCACATGTGGGTGACGAGGGAGTCGTACGAGGTCCTCGGTGTATTCGGTAAGTGATTTATGTCCTTTCCTGGCGCGCGGCAACAACGGTGTAACATGTTACCTTTTAGGCTGGTTCTATGGTGACTTTTTCATGGACGATTACCCATCGTCACTCGATTACTCCGGCATCTACCGGTAATGCACCTGTATTCCCCGTCTTGCACTGGACCTAACCCCACATTAGGTATCTGAACAACCCCGAAATCACTGCCGGCGCTGCGTTCTTCGGTATGGCTCTCATTACTGGGAACAAGCTTGTCTATATCCTCGCTGGCGTGAGGCACATATCGTATTTGTGGTTCCTGCGTTACGTTGAGCAGTGCGTTATCTCCCCCTTTTTCGTTTCCGAACAACCCCATAAGCATTTGTTTAGCCCACATATGCGGAAGTTGTACGGAGATAGTCTGCGGAAAGACGCGGGTTTCACGAAGGTGGTCAAAAATGTCGCGCGGAACAACGTGCGACTGCTCGAGAGGCGTGCAGGCCGTCATGCACCGGAGATTAAGCGCGTCGTACGGGAAGTACGCGGCACGTTCGAGAAAGTGTACGAGGATACCGCGGAGGTTTTGGAAGAATTCCTGAATAAGTGTACGTCTGCCTCGTCTCCTGTATCCGTCTGCTGAGAATATTGGTGCGTGTACAGCTCGACCAAAGATATCTGAAGTCGTACAAGACACGAAGTTCCTCCTTCAGCAGTCGCGAGAGAAACTCGTCATCACGTGAGTAATTCGCGTAACTGAACTCGGAACGCTAACGGGAGCTTTCGATGGCGTAGGCGCGTGGCGAGTGACTTATCGGCATACGCAACGGATAAATATAAGATACACGTTGTACCGCCGTGCCCAGACAACGCTCTGCGCTTCCACCTCGGTGAGCAGATCGAGGTTAAGTGGCGTGTACCGCGGAACCACTCTCGGAAAGACTGGATCGGGTTGTATCGTGTTGGTGCGAACAAGTCGTCGCTTGTTACCCGAACATCGTCTCTGGGGATGTGGGTGCCTGTCCACGGTGAAGAGTGGGATGGAGATATTCCGATTGGCGAAAACAGTCAGACGAGTACTCCGGCGGGTGGAGAGGGCTCAGGTGCAAGTGAGGAAGAGTGCGGTGTGGCCGTGTTCAAAGGGGACTCGTTGCCGTGGACTGTGGGGCGCTACGAGATGCGGTACCACCATGACGGAAAATATAATGTGCTCGCGCATGAAAGTCCTATCGAGATATACGGTGCGTCGCCCGTCTTCTGTCTTCTCCCCAGCGTGTTCGCTAAATCGGTGTCCCAGTGGACCGCCCAGAAAAAGTCGACTTTGAGTCCGTACGTTCGGCACTCGCACACGTCGTCCCGCTATGCCTCGATGGGGACCCATCATTAATCCCCAGCTCGACGAAGCACAAAATGGATGGAACGGCTGACGACGACAACAACAGTGGAGACCCAGATGACTTTCGGTTCTGGTCTGCGCGGCAGGCATGGCGGATCGCGCGTGCGGTGCGGGAGATATTTGGCGTCGAGTATGCGCCGGACGTAGTGGTGGCTGATGCGAACCTGACTGCTCTCGCAGAGCGCATTGTAGCATCGCGGAAGCTCATGCAAAGTGGCAATTAGATTGTACAATACTCCTAACCCTAGTTATAGCACGTGACAAGATTATGTCATGATGTGGATGCCTTTGTGGATCGGCGTGGCACCCGCGCACCGCACACCGCAGCCCCTTGGCTTTGTCTTTGTATCATACTCTCGGTCTCCTCGACTATTTAAATGATTAGGAGATGCCCCAGGACGTGCCCAACGATCAACCTTCCGCCATGGTCGATGAGCCTCCCACTTCCCGCCGTCGTGGTCGCAGACGGAACAAAGGCCCCAAGCCGTGGTTTGTGCTGAAGCTGTCTATCGCTGTTGCGCTCGCCATCATCGCCTACGCGGGATATGTGTACATAGGAAGACTATGCATACCGATGATCAAACGCGAACGTAACTCGTTAGGCTCACGCAGATTAGGCAGTGAGTCCCAGTGTCTAATCCCCTCCTCCCGGTTCATTCTCATTGTGATTTTAATTTCGCGGTTGCGACTTCTATTCTGACGGTTTTCTTGTCTTGCGTTATCAGTCATTTTCTTGGTTGTCTTCGCCGTGCTTGGAATGATGATGTTTTGGGCGTATATCAAGGTGCGTACGCGGTTGTACGACCACGCATCACCCTCTCCACCCCTCTACCACAATGCTCGTATACTTATATGTGAATCCATGTTTGGGTTGGTGATCGGTCAGGTCGTATTCACCCCACCAGGTTATGCTGCCAAGGTGAGTTCCATGCCTGTTCGTCTCTATTTTGTCCTCCGCTCTCGTTCTTTCTTCTGTCGCCGTGTATTGCTGCGCATCGTGATATCCCTCCATTACCACCATCACCATCACCATCACCCAGCGCGTGTCTGTGCCCCATGCGCAGCTTTCTGATGGAGTAGTCTCGCTTCTTTCCGCGGCGGACGTATATGGTCATGCGCGTGTGTTCGGCGCCTCGTTTTCTTTCCTTAGAGCGCACCTCGAGGTGCTATTCGTGCTCGTGGCCCTGTTATCCTCCCTTTGCCGTCACGACTTCCTCGGGCCATTACATCATCACACGTTCTTCTTAACGAATGGGCGTGTTGTTTGACTGATGGGCTTGGGCTGGACTGATTGCACGCGTAGAGGCGTTACCTTGTTCTTCTTAGCCTGTGATACAGATCGTTCTAACTAAATATGTCTCCTTCCATATCACAGCACTTTTCGAGACTACAGATGTCAGCTACACCTGGTGAGGAACTTGCATCTCGTGGAAACTCGACGCCCTACCGGGAGATCCCGCCATCAGCATTACCCCCTTCACAACTTCCGCGACCACCAGCGCCTGCGCTACCACCCCAAATATCTCAGGCCTCGTCCACGCGGAGCATCCCGCCTTCGTCATCATCTCTCCCCTCACCCTCTCCTATTTCCTCGCGCCCGTCGTGGCCTGGGCAACGGTCACGCGTGTCAAGCACCCTCCATTCACATCCCCACCCTGCTCATCAGTCACAACAACGCTCAAACCGACCGAGCACAGAAAGCACCGGTCACACTGACGCACATAATTCCTTTCCACGACCTGCGGCTGCGGAGAGGCAGGTCTCGGCAACGCCAAATGGTCAATTGCCAGGAAGTAAATCAAAGCTTCCGGCCCGGGTGATCACTCCACAGCGAAAACAACATCATTATTGTCAGAAGTGTGGGATTACCAAGCCGCCACGAACACATCATTGCAGGACGTGTGATACGGTGCGTCTGTTTTATTCATTTTTAGTTGTGGATAAAAAGGGCTCACAAGGGAGGCGGCTGGTACTGTAGTGTGTGTTGAGATTCGATCATCATTGCCCTTGTAAGTCTTCTGGTGTCCTTCCGAGGTCGTACAAGGGAGTTGACTGTACGGTGACGTAGGGATCGGACAGTGTGTTGGTGCGCAAAACCAGAAGTTTTTCTTCGTGTTCGTGGTGTGGGCCGCTTTCTTCGCCCTCTGGACGTTTTCCACACTTCTCGCTCTCAATGTACGCGCCATCTCGCGCCAAGGACTAACGGTTGACGCTGAACAGGTTGTCATGATTGTCATGTACGCCTCGTTTGTTTCTTCCACTTCCTTGCATCTCACAGGGGTGACAGATCAGGACTATTTTCGATATTCACTGTGGCTATGTTTTCGACACATCTCGTGCTCATTAGCACGAATCAGACAACAGTTGAGCACCTCGCTGCGCATAACACGAAAGATCGCGAGAACGCCTTGCTGGATGAAATGTACTCTTGCTGTGCGATCAGGACGAAGAGGCAAACGCGACAAGCGTGGGACGCAGAGTATGGACGTATTGGGCGCGAGGCTAACATGTGGTGGCTTGGCACCGTGCGCGCGAACTGGGAACAGGTCTTCGGACCGCGTACGTGGACATGGTTCCGTGAGTCTTTCTCCCATATGCTCCTCACCCCTCCCCCTTCTACCCCTACCCGTATCCCTCACATTGTGTGTTGCGTCGTAACTGATGATGAATTACTTTTTGTTAGTCCCGATTGGGTCGACGAAGGATAAAGGGCTCGATTACCCTCGGAACCCGCGCTTTAACGCGGATGGGCAGTGGTTACCTCGCAGGCAGTGGCCGTCATCATTGCGATGACGCCTCCATTCTTTCCCCCGACGACGATGACGATGACGAACGACAATGACTACATGATCTTTTGCTTTTTTTGCTTTTTAAGGATGCCCGCACACACGTATATATACACATAGAGACGCTGAGCTTTCTTTCACACTGTAACATTTTGGCGTTAGCGGGTTTTGAATACATGCCCATTTTTTATGCTCCATTTGCATCGTGTTGAGTGGCATCCGGGATTCGATTGGCAAATCATGTTGTGTATTAAAGAGTGCCCAATTCCTGTATATCAATATGAACATTGAGATTGCAATTACCGTCTAGGCAATTACCGTCTAGACTGAGTACTGTACTATGATATGGTACACGAATTGAGGGATTGCAGTGTAGGACAAAACCTCGAATTATCCCTTGTCCAAACGAGATGACTTGGCCTACTGTACTAGTACTTGTCAGTGAAGGACTCGGATGTTGCTCCGTAGCAGGATAACGGACGAACTCGCAATCAAAGAGTTCGCTGGTTACGGCCAAGCATGCAATCGTCATCACTTTATTATTATTGTAATAACAGTCATTATGTATATAAGGACGGCTCGATGCCGTTACATCTAAGCGGCGCTTCGGGGGCAAGGGAAATTTGCCCACGATTCTTAGTAAATACTTATCGACAGTCGAACAAAAGACTGTTGGAAGAACGGTGGGCGTGTGCGGGAAACGAGTATATTGGTGGGGATGGGTGTAGGCAAACGCGCGAGGGTGCTCGGGTGTAAATATATGTTGCTGTATACAGTCAAACCCCTCTTAACCCATACCTCCAAAAACCTTTTTTTTTCAGGCGTAACTCCTCTAGCCAATACCCTAGCAGTCCTCCAAATGGGTATGGGTTAAGAGGGGTTCGACTGTAGTATACTGGAAAATGTGTCTATGGCAGCATGAACGGAAGGACTAGGGGGGAGCAATGTAAAGTACTAAATATGGGTAGCGTAGGGGGGAATGAGCCGCGCGAGCTCGATCCCAACAAAGATTGTGTAAGATATTGAGGAACTTGAATACATGCCAGTGGGCCAGCGATGTGGATAGTACCCACTGACTCGGACAGGCCGCTGTCTCTGTGGCTGGCAAAAATACTCAGAACCTTCTCTTCAACCATAATTGTCGTCCGAGTCCCTTCCCACGAAGATTCCCTCTTTCTCAGGCTAATCTTCGAGGCTATTATTACCTAGGGACTTGATTGCAATTGGATTTGTATCGGCACAGCGATGCATCCTCTTCATGATGAAACTGGTGGATCATAGTTTAAAATAAATGCTTCCTGAGCATACAGAATAAGACACAACATGCAAGAGAAGTACTACAACTCGAGAAGATTTTTGACAAGCGTGCCACTACTGCGACGTCATAAAAAGGTCGTCGGCGCCGACCAGGAGTGCCGGCCATGAGATGTGGGACAGTGCTGGTGTAGCTAGGTTTGCGAGTGCTAAACCCAGCGATGGCAGCACATCCACCAGACCACCACCTCATGGTCGGACTCTGTCGACGGCCCGTCCACACCAATTTATGGTCAGCTGAGCCTGGACATCGTCGACTTCACTGGGCCCGACGGCCCAGGTGGCGCATCCAACTTATCTCCGGACTCTGTCAACGATCCTGAGCTCGGCGGTGCCTGGTCCGGCCTGGACACTGTCGACGGCTTTTCGGAGGTAGACGGCGGTAGCATGACGCGCGACTTCGACCAAGTGGGCCCCGACATCTGTCGGCCCGGATTTACGACAAGATCTTCCAAATTTGCGAAACGGTCATCGAGCAAGTCGACGAGCTTAAGCGACTCATCGCCCCGCTTCCCCAACATATTTGTCGCCTCCTCGCGTAACTGCAACACATCGACGTCTACCTGACCTTTCTCCTGTACCAGTACTGGCGCCGCGACAGCGAAATCGATGATGGGAAGGATGAGAAGAAGGATTCCAGAGGCTATGTAGTATTGACGCATTTTTTGTTGGGCGTTTTGATGACGTTGCTGGTTGAGTAGTCGATGTGAGCGTTCAGAACGTTCAGCGCTTGATATGTCCAGTTGTCAACTTGAAAACGAAAAGTCCAGAAAAAACAAAAGTGGGCTAAAAAATTTGGAGAAGGTAGCGGTTGGCGGATTGAAAGTGAAAGGAAAGCACACGCACTATCCAGTACCCAGTGAGGAAGAGCTAAGTTAGGGAAAACATACTGGAGTGGACATGATTTTATATTCCCATGCGTGCGCCAAGTTGAATGCCAAGACAATGAACAGAAGGAATTGATGGATGCAAGACAGGATGATGTCAGGATCAGTGTTGTCGGCTATAAAAAGTATTACATGTGAGAAACGAAATGCTGTCGAGTCGGCGTCATGATCAAGGTCATGATCGCTGGTCGGCAAAGTGTCTTCGAGTCAACGTCCGCCTTGGCTGAACGGCTCGGCTCGGGCAGTTGCCAGACCGCTGGTCCTCAGGCGCCTTCCGGGTTGGTCTGTGATAATCGCGATGAGAACTAAACATACCGAATACTTCAATTCTAGATACGGTGTATTGTAAAGGATATGAAAATTTCTGATAGTCGAACAAAAGATTGCATGAGATATTGAGGAACTTGAATCGATGCCAGTGGGCCAGGGAGTATCATGCGGATAGTACCCACTGGCTGGCCGCTTTTTCCCAGTTGGACAACGGCAACGGCCGCTGTCCCTGTGGCAGCCAAGAACACTCGGATCCTCTCTTCAACCGTGCTTCGAAGATTCCCTCTTTCTAGTCTTCGGGGCTATTACTAGTACTTAGGGACTTATTGGGATTGGATTTATACCGGCACAGCGACGCATGCTCTTCACGATGAAACTGGTGGATCATAGATAAAATATATGCTTCCTGAGCATATAGAATAAAATACAAATGCGAGAAAAGTATGACAACTTGGAAGATTTTGACAAGCGAGCCACTGCCACGTCATAAAAAGGTCGTCGGCGCCGACCAGGAGTGCCGGCCATGAGGTGTGGGACAGTACTGGTGTAGCTAAGCTTCTGAGTGCTGAACCCAGTGATATCAGCATATCCACTACCTCATGGTCGGACTCTGTCGACTGCCCGTCCCCACCAATTTATGGTCAGCTAAAGCCTGGACATTGTCGACTTCGCTGGGCCCGACGGTCCCGGTGGCGCATCCAACTTATCTCCAGACTCTATCAACGATCCTGAGCTCGGCGGTGCCTGGTCCGGCCTGGGCACTGTCGACGGCTCTTCGGGGGTAGACGATGGCGGTTGCTTGACGCTCGTCGACCCATCAGCGGGCCCCGACGGCGGACGTGGGGCTGACAGGCCCCACCCATGCGGATTTGCCGCAAAATCCTCCAAATTTGCGAAATGATCCTCGGGGATGTTAACCAACTTAAGGAACTCATCGCCCCGCTTCCCCAAGGGCCCCAACATAGTTGTCACGTCCTCGGGTAACTGCACCACATTGACGTCTACTTGACGTTTCTCTTGTACTAACACAGGCGCCGCGACAGCGAAATCGATGGTGGCAAGGATGAGAAGGATTCCAGAGGCTATGTAGTATCGACGCATTTCTTGTTAGGCGTTTTTGTTGGGCGTTTTAATGGCGTCGCTGGTTGAGTAGTCAATGTGAGCGCTTGATATGTTCCGTTGTCAAAACGAAAAGTCCAGAACAAACAAAACTGAGCTAAATAAAAATGCAGAAGGTAGTGGTTGGCGGATTAAAAGTGAAGGGAAAGGCACACGCACTATCCAGTACCCAGCAACGTAAAATAGGGAAGGAGCTAAAATTAGAGAAACCACATTGGAGTGGACATGATTTTATATTCGCATGCGCCAATTTTGAAGGCAATGAACAGAGGGAATTGATGGATGCAACACAGGATCAGTGTTGTCAGAAAGAACCACATTTGTGAGGCGAAATGCTGTGTTGAGTCGGCGTCATGATCAAGATCGCTGGTCAGCGGATTGTCACGGTTCCGAGTCATGTCCGCCTCGGCGGAAATGGAAGGCTGTGGCGGCCGGTCCCAGGGCGCCTTTCCCATGGTCTGCGATGATGAGAGCTAAACATACTGAACGCTTCTAGATACGGTGTACAGTATTGTAAAGCATATCAAAAGTTTGCGTGGGATATTCAAGAATCGAACACATGGGCCAGCCTGAGTATCAGTGCCATGCGGGTAGTACCACTGGCAGGCGCTTTTCCAGTTGGACGACGACAACGGCCGCTGTCTCGTCAGGCAAGAACACTCGGATCCCTCTCTTCAACCGTGATTGTCGACCCTTCCCACGAAGATTCTCTCTTTCTCAGGCACAGGCTAATCTTCGAGGCTAATACAGCCATTACCTAGGGACTTGACTGCAATTGGATTTATATCGGCATGGCGATGCGTCCTCTTCATGATGAAACTGGTGGATCATAGGTCAAAATAAATGCTTCCTGAGCATACAGAATGAAACACAAATGCGAGAGAAGTACGACAACTTGAAAGATTTTTGACAAACGCAAGACAAGCGTGTCAGTGGCACTCAGTGCCACGTCATAAAAAGGTCGTGGGCGCGAGATGAGCGATATTACTGGTGTAGCTAAGCTTGGGGTGCTGAACCCAGTGATGGCAGCAAATCCACCACCTCGACGGCCCTGGTTTGGCAGCGCATGCGTCTCCACCAATTTATGGTCAGCTGAGCCTGGACATTGTCGACTTCGCTGGGCCCGACGGCGCAGGTGGCGTATCCAACTTATCTTCAGACTCTGTCAACGATCCTGAGCTCGGCGGTGGGTCCGGGCTGGTCACTGACGGCTCTTCGGGGGTAGATGGCGGTTTCTCTTCGCCCGTCGGCGAAAAAGAGGGTTGCGACAGACGTGGACCCGGATTTATGACAAAATCTTCCAAATCTGGGAAATCGTCCACGGGGAAGCCGATGATCTTAAACAAGTCAAGGCCCCGCTTCCCCAACATAGTTGTCGCGTCCTTGGGTGACTGCACCACCTCGACGCCTACTCGAGGCTCCTTTTGTACTCGCACAGGCGCAGCGATAGCGAAATCGATGATGGGAAGGACGAAAAGTATTCCGGAAGTTATGTAGTATCGACGCATTTTGTTGGGTGCTTTGATGGGGTTGCTGGTTGAGTAGTCTATGTGAATGCTCAACGCTTAATATGTTCAGTTGTCAAAACGAAAAAGTCCAGAACAAACGAAAGTGAGCTAAAAAAAATTGGAGAAGATAGTGGTTGGCCGATAGAAGTGAAGGGAAAGGCGCACGCACTATCCAGTACCCAGTAATGTAAAGTGAGGAAGGAGCTCAAGTTAGAGGAAGCACACTGGAGCTGACATGATTTTATATCCCCATGCGCCAAGCCGCCAAGCCATCTTGAAGGCAATGAACAGAAGGAATTGATGGATGCAAGACAGGATCAGTGTTGTCAGCTATAAAAAGTATCACATCTGTGAGACGAAATGCTGTCTTGAGTCGGCGTCATGATCAAGGTCATGATCGCTGCCAGTGGTCAGCGGAGTGTTCCCAGTCATGTCCGCCTCGGCAGAAACTGACGCCAGACCGCCAGTCCCTAGGCGCCTTTCCGGGTTCGTCCGGGATGATTGTAATGAGAACTAAACATACTGAACGGTTCTACTAGATACGGTGTATGGTAAAGCATATCAAATTTTCTGACAGTCGAGTAAAAGTTTGCGCTGGGATATTGAGGAATCGAACACATGGGCCAGCTGAGTATCATGCGGATGGCACCCACTGTCAGGCCGCTTTTTCCAGTTAGACGACGACAACGAGTCAACGACCGCTGTCTCCGAGTCTGTGGCCGGCAAGAACATCGGATCCCTCTCTTCAACCACGATTATCGTCCCTCCCCACGAAGATTCCCTCTTTCTATCCTTCGAGGCCATTACACTGGGAGAACCTAGTGAGACTTGATTGTCATTGGATTTATATCTGCACAGCGATGCATCCTCTTCACGATAGAACTGGTGGACCATAGTGTAAAAAAATGCTTCCTGAGCATATAGAATGAAACACAAATGGAAGAGAAGTACGACAACTTGAAGGGTTTGACAAGGGTGCCACGTCATAAAAAGGTCGTGAGCGCCGTGAGATGCGGGGTGCTGAACCCAGCGATGGCAGCCTCGACGGCCCTGGTTTCGACAGCGCATGCGTGCGGCCCCACCAATTTATGGTCAACCAAGCCTGGACATTGTCGACTTCGCTGGGCCCGACGGCCCAGGTGGCGCAGCCAACTTATTTCCAGACTCTGTCGACGATGCTGGGCTCGGCGGCGGGCTGGGCACTGACGGCTCTTCGGGGGTAGACGGTGGCGGTTTCTTGACGTCCGCCGGCCAATCAGCGGGCCCCAACGGACCCTTGGTGGACCCGGATTTATGACAAGATCTTCCAAATTCCAGAAATGGCCCTTGAGGATGCCAAAGAGGTCACGCAAGTCATCGCCCCGCTTCCCCAACATAGTTGTCGCGTCCTCGGGTAACCGCAACACATCGACGCCTACTTGAAGTTTCTCTTGTACTGGTACACCGGCAGGCGCCGCGACAGCGAAATCGATGATGGAAAGGATGAGAAGGATTCCAGAGGCTATGTAGTATGGACGCATTTTTTGTTGGGCGTTTTGATGACGCTGCTGGTTGAGTAGCGCTCAGCGCTTGATATGTTCAGTTTGTCAAAACGAAGAGTTCCAGAACAAACGAAAGTGGGCTAAAAAAATTGAAGGTAGTGGTTGGCGGATTGAAAGTGAAAGGAAAAAAGGCACACGCACTATCCAGTACCCTGTAATGTTAAAGTGAGGAAGATGCTAAAATTAGAGAAAACACATTGGAGTGGACATGGTTTTATATTCGCATGCGCCAACCTTAAAGGCAATCAACAGAAGGAATTGATTGTGTTGTCAGCAATAAAAAGCATCACATCTGTGAAACGAAATGCTGTATTGAGTAACTTGAGTTGGCGTCATGATTACTGTAAGGTCATGATCGCTGACCAGCGAATTGTTTCCAGAGTCACGTCCGCCTCGGCGGAAAGGTTGTGGCATGGACCGCCGGTCCTCAGGCGCCTGGGTTGGTCTGTGATGACTGTGATGAGAACTGAACATACTGAACGCTTCTAGATACGGTGTATTGTAAAGCATATCAAATTTCCGACAGTCGAACAAAAGATTGCACGAGATATTGAAGAAACATGGGCCAGCGAGTATCATGCAGGCATGATGCAGTGCTGATTCACGCGGATAGTACCCACTGGCAGGCCGCTTTTTTGCAGTTGGACAATGAGCACTGTCTTTGTGGCAGGTAAAAACGCTCGGGTCCCTCTCTTTAACAGTGATTGTCGTCTCTATCCACGAAGATTCCCTCTTTCTAATCTTCGAGGCAATTACAGTACCTAGGGGCTAGGGACTTGATTGCAGTTTTATATCTGCACGGCGATGCATCCTCGTCACGATGAAACCGAAAGACCATAGTTTTAAAAATGCTTTCTGAGCATACAGAATGAAACACAAATGCAAGAGGGGTACGGCAACTTATAAGATTTTGACAAGCGTGCCACGTCAAAAAGGTCGTGAGCGCCGACCGGGGGTGCCATGAGATGCGCTGTAGTGCTGGTATAGCTAAGCTTGGACCGCAAGAGTGAGAGTAAAATCCTGAGCAGAGGTAAATGCCACAAGAGAAGCGGGTGCTACAGAGAGAACACCGAGAGAGGGGCGACAGCAAGGACAGTCCGGGCAGCCGTGCTGCGTCGTCAAACGGCAAGGAGAAAACTCAGAGAAGGGATAGAGCGCGCACAGAAACAAAAAAAGGGAGAGGGGAATACATGTAGTAGGAAGGCGAGGGCGACCTTATAAAATTTCACTCACTCACTACGTAGCATTTTTATTTATTTATTCCGATAGCATACTTAACTTAGATGCATTTAAGTGCTTAATATGAATAAGTTACCCTTATTAATGATTTACGATCCACCCTTGATAGGCCCTTAAATGGCCTTAAATTCCAACACTGTCACGGCCTGTGACCTCAACTTGCATGGTTGAATTCAAGTTGAATTCAACCTCAATTTGACTTTTCAATTGGTTCTACAGTACCTCCGCAACCAGTTATCAATATTGTGTGGGTAGTAGCAGTGGTGGCTGTGCTGTACGGCCTGTGCTGCACGGTTTTTTTGCCATTCTGTCGAGATGTCCATTGGTAGTAGGCAAGGCATAAAAAAGCGGATCAGATCTGGGTGGATATGTGGATAGAGCGTGACCCGTGGCGCACAATACAATACACTCAAGGTGAGATATTCGGTGACGTGTGTGGCGTAGCAAAGCCAAGCGACGATAGATAAGAAGGATGACGGGGACGCTCGAAAAAGGCAAGGTCCAACAACTGCCTGACATAACTCGGGTTAGGGTGGATCGTGATTCGGTTCCACCCACAGGGCATCACCGGATGATACAGTACTGATTCGGTGATTCATGATGATAGACGTTTGCAGTCACTTGAGTTCTTTGGATTTGTTTTTCGCAAGCGCAAGCGCACGCGACCGACGAATGCAGTAGAACGCCAACCCCGCTCTTATCTCGATAGGTACTATATCTCATCTCATTTTCCGAATACCGTGTTTTATCTCCAATTCAAAGCACAGCCGACCGAGTGGGGAAATAGGATGAAATGAAATACATCTCGGAAGCAGATTTTTTCCCACCCACTTTTCTCAATCGTCCTTTACACCAAGCTCGCGGATACCTAAGATTAGCTTATCCACCGCCTCCTCGTCACCATCACTATCGCCGAAGGAACCCGGCATTCTCATGCCTGTACGCTCAGGCACTATCGTGTGCGGGGAGTCTACGTTGGGGGTGAGATGATTTCTCAGCGCTCAGCAGTTATCCAAATGCAAATGATAAAAAGAGCCGCCTAAGATGTCAAGACGTACCACGCGGTGATGTCGCGGCCATTCGAGCATTGCCATTGGCTGTCATCTTTGATGATCGTTTTGAGCGAACCGTGAAAAGCGGGTGAAGAGTGCCTGTTTTGCATGCACCGCAAACTAAGGCATGAAAAAAAAATTGCAACCATGACAGGTATCAGTATTCACGATTGTTCACAATCTTGCGGCACAAGGCACAAATTATGACGCGTGTGATAACTTAAAAAGGGGTGGGAGGGGCACGCAACTGACACGCACCGACTTCATCCGGCCGAATGGATTTGCTAAAGCGGCCGTATCTACAGATGCGCGTGATATGATATAAGAGAAGACAAACTGTCGGGTCGGAATCGGCATGTGAGAAAGGAAAGCGTACGTTTTGGCGCAACTCTCGCACTCTACGGACATATCGGGTTAGCGGTACCGTTGTACTGGGGCAGAACCCAAAAAAAAAAAAACGAAACGCCACGCGAGGAGTTCGTATAAGCGCTCACCCCATTCGTATGGATACGATATCTCATAATTGTGCCGTGTCTGCAAATGACAAGATAATAGTCCCCACGACCCACTGTCCGTAAGTGGGGTCTTCCCATGGTTATCAAATGGGTACGCCATACCGAAATGTCTATATCCGATCTCTTGCGCATCACTCTTGCCGCCCTACAAGTGATCAAGTGATGGAAGATCGTGTCACCGGACGAAGGTCATCTTCGGGGCAAGTTTCCCCGGACCCACCACGATTTCCAGGCCTTCCCGTGGCCTTCTTTCGGATCCTGATTGATGATCCAGCAGGCGAGGTGGCACATCTCATGTGACAGTGTATTCCGGATGCGTTCTGTGAAGACGTAAAAAAGAAGGTCCGCTCGACTTGAACAAAAATCTCCAGGACAAATGACTCGCTTGCCTTTGGAGTCCAAAATCTTCGTTGCGAGCTCGATTGAGGTCGTGTGCACCCCTTCCTTCGATCTTGACAACAGGTTACAAAGGAATAACAAATAGCTGATAAAGACCGAACACACCGATGCCATCTGGCGCGGCCAGCAGTGGTCAGAAGACGATTACTCCATATCAGAGTAGTCTCAACTGGGAGGCCGCCAGCGAACACGCCTCGATTGAGCTCATCGAAAAGAGATTGTGCGTAGGCTGCGCGCTCCGCTTGTTCTGCAAGCGCCAGCGCTTTTTTCGATGTCCTGGGCGTTTTCGTAGGCGTGGATTTCGGCTTCGCCTTGAGCGGGGTTTTTGGCGTGCCCAGAATGCTCACTGCGACGTGGGCAGGGAACGCTCTCGGGACAGGATGGCCATCGTCGACGTCGCCAACGACGGCAGTTTTTTCTCCGAGTCTGAATCTGTGAGTGTGGTCAATGATGAGAGCGTAGAGAACGCTTTCACGAGGCTGCGGGTATCTTTGTCCTTCGAACCGGATGGATCACGATCACGATCAGGGTCAGGTTCCCGTTCAGGGCTAGCGGTGGCGATCCTAGGCATCTGCGGACGCGGTAGCGGCTTCCGAGCACTTTTGGGTTCATTCCTGTGGGGAAAGGGCCCGCGGCCACCTTGTTGAGGTCCCACCGCACAGAAAGAAGCGGTGGATATAACCATGAATAATTGACTTACAGGACAAGAAGACCGTCATCACCGAGATGATCGCGTCGTTCTCCGAGGGTCGGTGGCAGCAGCGCAACGCCGATATGAGGAAGCGGCTTCCGGCGACGGTCATCGTCGTCCGAGCTATCAGTAATCTCGATAACGTCGAAGTCAACATTGCTGTGGTGCGCCGCGGCCGGGAGAGGGAGATCATCCTCTGAGTCTGAGCTACTATACACGATGCGGTGCATGCGGGCGCGTTCGAGTCCTGGTTTGCGGGGATGATAGTCAGCTCTAGAAGTAGGTCATGTCATTAACTTGGAGTATTAACAAAGCTTCCATGCCCACCTGTCAACCTCCGATTCTACGTCGCGTCCATTGTCACTACAGACCTTATGGAACATGGGCGCGGTGCTACGACTGGTACCGCGGAAAGAGATGAACTTCTTCTCCTGCTTTGGGTATTAATACGTGGCTCATGAGACGATGAAGGTCAGGTAGTCAGTCACCTTGGCATGGAGTTAGATGGAACATCCTCGTCCGAGCTGGGAATGTCTATTATGTCTGTCATCTACGCTTCGCAAGTGGCATCGAACAACAATTCACAGCTGTGAATGGATCAACGAAGTGGCCAGTTGGGCAAGGTAACTGAGACCACGATCAGGGAGCTAGTGGATATAATGAGTTGAAAGGGGACAATATCGCGTTAATGAGTTCGTATGAGGTCAACTGGTCAACCTGAACAGTCAGACGAGTTGGAACGCGGTGGCGGAAGCAAAATGTCGCGAACGCGTTCATCACGTGATCGACGCATGACTGCGTGATCTCTGCTTACCTGAGCTAGCTTATGTAGCGTAGTTGGCCTAATCTATCACGTTTCACGCTTCACGTTTCATTCACAAGAGTGTAATTTTACTGAACAGCCATAACGGCCACCGCCGGCTATGACGACGATAACGACGACGAACACGATCACAACTCAGATCACAACCGCGACAACAATTCCCCAAACCCACCACTACATCCGCTTCTCTATTTCGCCTCCCCTGAATAGCGCAGATGCAGACGCGCTCCAGATCCGGCGCATGCTTCAAAACGCCCTCGCGCAGTCTTTCGGCGCGGCTCTTTCCCATGTCTACCTTGACGTATTCTGGGTCGCCACTTCGGGCGCCGAATGTGTCGTGCGCACCAGCGGGGCAAGGTAAGTAATGACGTCGTCATATCAACAAAATATTCCTTCAGAATGAAGCATGAATGGGGAAATGGGCTAACATACTTTTTTTTTTCACATGTCTGTTCCCCACCTCCTGGATTCAATTGATCGTCCGGACGTGTTTGCTACGTAGTGATGCTGTAAATGTCATGGCCGCCGTCGCAGTAGCTAATGGCAGCCCGCGTCTCTCCGCACTTAAAGAGTCATCTTTTCTCCCCTCTGTCGCGGGGGAAAGTGGAAAGATCTTCTGAGGAGAGCCAAACACGGCTACTAACGGGTCAGCCGTAGCGCTGATGGCGTACCTCTACGGGGCTACGAGACTCCCACTGGCATGGGTTAGCTATCACTGCGATGTGTTCGCATCACATGGCAGGACAAACCTGTTCTTTAAAGAATGAAAGGCGTCCATGATCAAAGCTATCAGTTATGGTTAGGAATACGCTGATCCTATCTGTTCTGCAATACGATGGACGAGAATCGCATTTCTCGTTTTGGCGCCCTAATCTGACTTATAGGTGCTCGACACAAGACCAAAGCTTGTCTTTGGTTCAGGAACGAGTAGGGGGTAAATGCGGGGCACAGGGCACTGATACGAGTGTAGAAAACGGATAGAGAACAAAATGACACAACGTAACGTCGCCCTGAAGGGTCGACGTTCCAAAGTCGTAAAACGATATGACGGGGATATCACTCTATGAACCCTGCATCCTGCGCCTTTAAGCGCTCGCGTGCCCATTCTACGAAATCATCTATCATCGACGGCCATGCGGCTGCAAGGTGATAGAAGCGTGTAAGAAGTCGGAGCGCTCATACAGTAAATTGTAATTGTGCATATGGGTGTAACGTACCTTCCATGTCGTAGGTCTCGAACTTCACATCTATCGTGCGCAAGAAAACGAGGAACTTATCAATCGCAATTCACCATGTCAGCCCAATCCGGATAGATAAAAAAAGACAAATAAGAAAAAATTGGACGTACCATCGACCATGTATCTTTGCTGATACCCTTGATGTTCTTCTCCTTCAAAAAGTCATACCAAAGTTGCGTGTGCTCTTCCGTCCACCCAACGTTGACTTTCGAGAGATCATTGCCGCCGTAGTCCTGCGTGCGGAGCGCGCCGCCTTTAAGACCGAAGGGTAACAACAAGCTCCAAAAAGCCTGCGATAGCTCGATCCCGAGGCTCCGCTGGCCCTCCGACCGCGCAAACTCAAATGTGTAAAGATACACGCGGCGGAAGTAATCGGGATCTGCGCCTAGTTTCTTGCGCAAGCGGGGTATCGATGTCTTCATGCCCTCAAATGAATCAACTCTGCCAGTTGTTGGGGTGTTACCCGATCGATTAAGATGGAGGGGAAGAGAATGAAGATGCAATGGTACCTACCCGAGCCCTCTCCAACCCTGTATCCAACCCGACTTCCTCCATCGCCCCACGCAAGGGGATTTGAGTTCGCAAGCGATTGCAAGTAGGACGACGTCTTCTGGATCTACGCCGAGATCGCTGCACAGGCTCAGGGTACCATCCACAGTGATATCGTCGTCGTTGCGGTCTAATGATAGCGTGTGAGGAAACGATGGACCGGCGCAACAAGTACAAATTGCACACCCTTGTATTTGTTGAAGATTTTCTCAAGGTCTGGGGAAGAAGGTGTTTGTGCGTTCTCCCGGTTGTTCATGTATGATTGCAGGGCGATATCAAGGCGGAGATGCTTATCAAGATACCGCCTTGCCTCCCGCGAACTAGACGCATTGGATATTTAGATACAAGTACTAAGGAGGGGACTGAACAGAAGTACATACGTGGCTCCGGTGACCCTGACGAACTCTCTGAGGTCGCTATCCTTTCTGGAGACCCGAGACTGCCGGAAGATAGCGGAGATGAGCGGGAATAATATCCCTGATGAAGCGGGAAGGCACGAACCATTGCGAAGTTCGTTAAGAATGTTATTAATACAACTACCAAGAGAGAGAGGAGAGAGGCCCAGAATAAAGTGGATATGGACAGGGTGATGGATTCCGGAGACGTGAGCGCGAGCGAGACAATCATCCACTTGCGGTGTATTCCCATACGCCGAATGCCGAATCCTCCCTTCCTCGGCCTTTGCCGTCTCAGTCCTTGTCCAGAAAACACTCACCCACACGCACACCCTTCGACACGAAGGGTTCGGCTTGAAATAATATTCCATATATCTCCCAACGTCCATATATCTCCCAACGGCCATGACCGTGACGCCCGTGCTATGTATTACTGTATCATGATCGATCCGCAAGGCAAAAACATGGTACGTTCTAGAACCCTCCACCGCAGTTTTGATGCAACACGAATCACACGCAATTAACGCCCAGTTGCAAAGGGGGAAGAAGGAAGGAGAGAGGCCAAGCCTCGGTAATTAACAATCTTGTGTCGCAGAGCGTAGTATGGATGTTATGGATGTGCGATCTCGTCGTAAATCATGACATTGTCTGGCCGTTTTTGCTGCAAGTAAACGCCGATCTTCGGGTCCGTGGCTAGAAGTGCGTTACGGTTCGGTGCTCGAAACCAACAATGAACGGGAAGTCTTGCCATAATCCAGGAGTGTGTCTGCAGATGTGTCCCGTCCGCGGAATAACAAGCCAGCGCGGGCTTCCGCGGTGGATACACAGAGATAAGACTGGATGGCGACGATATCGATGGCCATAAGTGTTCTTGAGTGTATCTATGGGCTCCTGTTTGGGTGACTTACGGTTCGTGGGCGCCTCGTCGCATTCCAGTTAGCGTCGTTCTTGCGCTCCTTCCGGCTTAACGCGCGCGGGCCCAGTCGCCAAACGCCTTTTATCACCGAGAATCTGAGCCTCCTCGGTATCCGTCATGGTTGGCGAGCGATGCCATCGAGGCGTGTCCAAAAAGCCATGGATCAGTCGCTCTGGCTGCGCTTCTCTTCCTGAGTTGTTGGAGCAGCGGTTGATTCCGAGATAGGTTCCTTAAATCGAAATCGGATGAGCCAGACCGTGATTTCTTATCTCTCCCTAAATGTGACATTCTAGGGAACGACAAGACTTGAGGCCTGAGGCCTTGAGGTTCCCCAAGTCTATATTATTGCTGGATATTTAAGAGCAGGTTGAACGCGGCGTCGTATCTACGTGCTCCCATACGACGTAGCATCGCGGATTGATATTGATGACGATTACGAGTCCACGCTGTTTGCCAATTGGGGCTACGAAACTACGGATTTTGATGCACATGCATATTTTGGTGAGCGTCATTAGAGGCCCAGGGCACCCAGATAAGAGTATGTATAAATGGATCGAGACGAAGGACGCTGGATACGATCATCGTGAAGGTCATGATTATGACTTGACTTATTACGACCGCGCGGACATCTTAAGAGTGCGTGGTACCTAGCGCGTCTGTGAACGTGAGAATAACGATCTTGGTTAATGCGATACGAAATAAAGCCGAGTCACCTGGCTTCTCCGCTGTTCCTTACTCCTCCGGGCGAGTCTTCAGGCGCATTTCCGCCCTTGGCCGTAGTTCTTGGGTGGCCACTTGCCTTATCTTTACCGACTGTGTGGCGAAAATATCCGGTTTCTTGGCGTCTGTCTATGTGTTCCGTTTTCGTGACTCATATCTACACCCATATCAAGCGGAGAGAAGAGAGTGGGGACGTGTCATCTCGCCTAAACCTGGGGGAGAATGTGCTTTTAAGGACGAGAAGCAATAAAGAAATGACAAGCCAACTTCTTTTTCGCGTACGGCAGTAATCGGGAAGTGCCTATTCCTTGCGCCGACTTCAGTTTGGCTGCTGAAGTTTGGCACGGTAGCGAGCAAATGCGTCATAGGAAGGGAAGACACTCTGGACTTCCCCGCTTCAATTGACAGTTGTCCAGTTATCCGATGAGGCCACGATGCATCTAATGACACGGATATAGATCTTTGGTGGTCCCGGTTATTAATAGAAGGAACCTGGAAGCGGAAAGGTAAAAGTGAGCCAGTGGGATGGAAAAGATCAAAACAGAAAAGAACACACACGAGATGATGTCCTTGCAAGGAACGAGTCTGTGAATGATGCTTGCCACGTCAACGCGTCAACGTCAACGGGCCTTCGAGTCCGAGTCCGACTCGGCGCCGCGCTGTATCAATGAGCCTCTGATCCTAGCCTAGCCACTGGCAGATCAACACACCTCTTGTCTACGATACGATCGTGCGTGGATCATCGAGTCCGGTGATATGGAAACGCGCGGGGGCAAAGAGAGGGGCCGGGCATCACGACACGACTTTCCTGTCTATCCATTTATGACGACCGTCGTACGCATCACCTCGAAATGGTCCCCCGTGCCTCGCTCGATAGAGAACGCCATCCCACATACCCTTTTAAATAGAGAACATAGAATTACAAAATGACAATATCTCAACCTGTTGTTTCCGAGTCTGTAAATGAGACAATCTTATCCCTTGCATTATAATTGTTTCCGAAGGTCTCGACTCCCAGCCGAACTGTTTTTCATCATCTGTCAGTAATAATGATGAGCTCGTGTGTGTGTGTTATGCTATTTGCGCCGTGACGCAGGTGGCGGTGGTGGTGAAAGCTGGTGACTGTGACCGGTTCTGGTCGGGAAGGGCGTCTGTGTCTGCATCACGGGCCCGTTTCACCCCCCGTGCGATAATGACGTTCACTCAGTACCATACGCTGAAACACATGGTTTTGAATGTCTCGGCATCCCACTATGCACATTACAGGCATAATATACAGTAGTCTGTCCATGTCACCTGTCACCATGTGTGCGTCTTCAGTTACATGTACGTGCCAGTGACCGGCATCTTCCGTCGCGCATCCGTCCCGGCAATTGTCGTCCATTTCAGGGTTGAACGTTGAACGTTGAACGTTGAGCGCTGACTAGCGCTGAGCACTTTTGCCGGTTCTGGTTGAAGAAAAACCCTCTGCCTAGCACGCGCACCCTTTGTACTGCCACGCTTTGATGCACCTATTCCCAGATGGAAACTTTCCGCATCCGAAACAAAGGGCAATCGTGATGGCGTGAACAATGAGAACCTGACAGTCTTATATGTGAGTTGTGCTTTGATTCACGAGATGATTCACGAGACTGATGGTGACGAGAGACGCCGGACGTGCACTTGTGGTGTGAATTTGCCCGGCAGCAAAAATCTGAGGCATTCCATTGCAAGGGTGCAATCCGAAATTCGTTGAACTTTCTTTGCTCCCCATCGAAGGCCCATTGATGATTCTTGTCCTTTAATCAGAATGCATGGGGACTCGCTGAAAAATGGAACATCCTGTTCCAACGAGATTCAACATGGCACCCCGATCCTTGAATCAGAAGTCGAATGGGTGCGGTAGCATTGAGAACCAAGATACACGGTAAAATTACTCCCGAGTGATATATAAATACAGCCCGTCAGCGAGCGCTGGGTTTGGGCCGAACCTTCCCATCGCGCACGTACAAATCCCTGTCCTCATTGCCGACCTCCACATTCGCCATGCCGACCCCCAGCCTGAACGCATCCACCACCTTCAGCGCATCAAGCCCTTGATCCTCTTACGTGTCCGCAAATGCCACACAGCAAACATCGCGAGCCCCCCGAACACAATCGACAGCCCAATCGCGATCCACCCCAGGTTGTACTCGTTCCCGAAGAACCAGTGCAGCTGTAGCGTGCGGTTGTTACTGTAGCACTGGCGAGCGCCGGTGAGCGCGGGGTTGAAGTGCACGGAGATGCCGTAGCCGGTGTACGCTGAGAGTGCACCCTTGAGTGCGTCCGCGAGCAGCGTCTGCAGCATCACGGGCGCGGGTACGGGGTAGCCCCCGGTCCCGAAGCCGAAGCTCTCCACCCAGTCGAGACGCGCACCGCCGAGACGCACGGCCTGCGCCATGCCCTGCACGGCGGAGTACACCGCTCGCCCGGTGGGCAGCGGGAGTGTCGTCGCGTTGTCGGCGCCGATAGTGGCGAAGACCCAGTCCAATCTCTGCAGACGCACGAGCCGCGGGACGGCGGTCCACGTGCAGCCCGCCATGCCGCCGGTTGCGTTGACAGTGAGGACGCCGCCGCCACCGGACCCATTGACGATGGCGTACAGCGCGCCCTGAGTCCCTGTGAGGTTGAATGTCGGGGCGCTGGTGATAACGGCTTGCTGCGACGTGGATTCGAGGAGGGCACCAAATGTGCCGGAGCCGTTGGTGATGGTTGGGACGGGGAGCACCTGCCCAGGGAACGCGGCGGACCAGAGCATGGCGAGCGGGACCTTGTCCACTTCATCTGGCATAACGCATTCCGCAACGATCTCCACGCCGGGCACCTCTTGCAACCCGTTGATCAGCCCGCCTAGAGCGCCATAGCCAAAGTTGTCCTTGACATAGGACAGGCCGGTGACTGCTGTGGTTGTGTTAGCAGCAACTTGGTCTGAGATAACAGGCTAATTATAAGTAGGTTCCATGGGTGCGCAAGTATCAGGTACACACCGTAGTAATTCCCAAGTTGCAATCCTATCTGTTCCGCCACTTTGTCCAGATCCGGCACCACTGTCAGGTTCGGATTCAGTGTCAACGATTTCGCATTGACACCGCAGGGTATTGGATCGTTGAACATAATATGCCCCCAACGTGATTCTGCAGGGGGAAAGCTTAGTGCAGAAAGTTCGAATGAAACTCGCAGCGTGACTTACGAGGCTGGAGAATTGCAACTAGAGACGCAGAATGGGCCGCCATCAAGCCGTAGACGAGCAGCCACATCGGCCAGGCCACCGGGTGCCTCGGGTGCCTCCACCAGGTAAATGGCGGCCGGATGGACCACCGCGCGAACTCCTGTATCCATGCCCATCGGCGCAGCGTGAATCCTGGTGCAAACGGTGAGCCGAAATCTCGCGGAGCGTGTTCTGGACGGTAAACTTTAAATGGGACGTCGCGACGGTAGCGACGCCGGTGATGATGACGTTCGTGATTCCCCGGTGGCGCTGCCCGTACTGCGATAAGTTCCAGGAGATGGGCACGACGCCGGTCTGGAAGATGATGAGCGCGATCCCCCAGCAGAAGTGATCAAGCCGTTGAGGAGCAGACGGCCCAAATCCCAGTCGAAACCAGTCACGACTTCCGGCTCGTGAGTCGGAGTCAGATTGTGAGGCGGTAGTCGGTATCGTGCATCGAAGTCAGAGATGAGGGGTCAGAGGACGGCTGGTCAAGCTGGTCAAGCTCTTGCTCGTAGTACGGTCCCTCGCGGACATCGAGGCGCGCGAGGCATCTACGCCATCATTCTAGGCCAGATATATCAGATATCTACGAGCGTCTAACTATTGTCCTTGCGGACAAAGTGTCAGCCTGGGCGCCTCCAAGACCCTTATACGATGAGGTGAGAGGGGGATGAGCCAGATGAAATCAGAAATTTTAGGAAACATATGACAGGGAGCGCAGACCCTAACCACGTTGGGCGCACATCAACTGCGCACCACTTATGCGTGCTATTTCTTGTGAAATCTTGTAGTCACTGCCGCGTTTAATCACCCATGAGTCCATGACCTGAGTGGCCATCGGCGTTCTCTAACTCGACTTGAGGGTGTGGTGTCGAGCGCGAAGCATGGTACCGTAAACTATCTACGCTGCGGGACTTGGACAGTCTTGAAGGATAGAAGGAAAGGGCTCATATCCTTGTGTGTTATCCTTGTATCGTCCTGATTCTGCAAACCCTAAGCTTCTGTGATTGTGTACCGGTGCATCAGCAAACGACGTGTCATCTGCACAGTGCTGTACAGTGCAGTGCTGCACTGAAAGTCACAGAACCAAAGCTGTCAGAGTGACTCAGAGTTTGATACTATCTGCACAGCTCTGTACAGTGTTCCACAGTACACTCACAGCATCCCACACATTCCATCAGAAAAATGTCAATCAGCACCAGCAATATGTCAATCTGCTTGAAAATGGCTTGAAAGCCCTTAATTTTGCTTATTGCTGTTACCAAAAGACTGAGTGAGTGATTGTGGAAAACCTGAAAAATGTGCATCACAAATACTAAGGACAATTACTAAGGACAAGTTGATTTACTGTCCCATTATGACCATCTCTTCATAGATTGTGATGTGTGACCATTCCAATGCCATTTCAACTTTTCATTAACATGGACACAGGTAAATCTAGTGATGTGCACGGGTTTTGAAAACCCGTACAGGTTAGGGGTACAGGTTTCACGGGTACGGGTAGGGTAGAGATTTTCTAACCCCTCAAAAACCCGTGGGGTAAGGGTTTTTGGTTTCTAAAAACCCCTACCCCACGGGTTTTACCTTCAAAAACCCGCAAAAACCCGTACCCATAGAGGGGTATAGAGGGGTATTGGTGTGGTGACACTGTGGCTTTTCAACGAGCCCAAGAACATTCAAATTGGCCAGAAACAAAGAAAATATGGTCAAAACAATGTTTGAGTTGTATCTCCTTCATTTCTGTGCTGATTTGGATGTTCTTGGGCTCATTAGAAAGCCACAGTGTCTGAATATGGTGCGGGTTTCTGCGGGTTTTTGTGCGGGTTTTTTGCGGGTACGGATAGGGGTATGATTTTGTAGACCCTTCAGAAACCCGTACCCTTGGCTAAGGGTATGGGTTTTTGCAGGTAGGGGTAGGGGTATGATTCTTGCAGACCCTTAAGAAACCCAGACCCCTGGCTAAGGGTACGGGTTTTTGTGGGTAGGGGTAGGGGTATGCTCCAAAAAACCCATGGGTTACCCGCGCCCATCACTAGGTAAATCCTGTGAGGGCTTGCTAATTAGGTGGGCACGTGAATGCATGGCTTAGGTTGTTATCCATGTTTCAGATCTGTTAGCCTTTATTCTTCTGTTTCACATCTCTTAGCCTCTCCTCATTTTCATGAGAAATGTCATTTTACTTTCTCCTACATATGAGCCAATCAGGCACTGGGGCATTGATTATGTTTTGATTATTGTGAAGGGGGTGAACACACTGAAATGAGGCATATTTTCAGTGGGAAGGCAATTTATTTGGTATACATAAGGAGGAAGTCACTGAGAGTCTCTCAATTGCAAGAAAGGACAAATTGGGTGAAGAGAAGGAGAAAGTGTTAGTGGGGTTACAGAAGGAACAGGTTTATGCTTTGGATGTGTTTGCACAAGTGGTGGGATTGTCATCGACAGGCTGCGGTGTCGTTCTGCTGAGTCTGATCTGTCAGATCAGTCGTATGCTCGAGACTGAGCAAAGCGTCTCCTTGCACGTGGAGTCGAAAGACGATAGGAGATGAGAAGATCAACCTAAGTCCAACGCTACGTTGTGGTGTAGCGCGGCTTGATAGCGCGCTTGTGAGTTCGTGAGAAGGTGAGATCCGAAGACCCAAGAAAGAAGGAGGGTCACGCTAGACCGAAGCTGAAACGCGGGGTGGCTTGGCGGCTCGGTTTGGCGCAGCGTCGTCGGGTCGCAGGGCAGGCGGCAGGCAGCAGAGAAAAGAAAGGGCACGCGGGGAATCAGTCAAATGAAAGAGAAAGAGGGGAAAAAGCAGATCCTGTTAGGGAGTCCATCGAGCGTACCTAAGTACATGTTCGGCTATCTCGAGTCCGTCAAGCGAGAGGGACGCGTGTCGTCAACACGAGCGCGACGCGTGGCACGTGATGGCGGGAAATGAAAGTAAGTAGGGAGGCGACGATCGCGCTACGATCGCGCTGTGGTCCTAATAGAAATAACGGTGCTATAGTGTATCGAGGACAAGAGAGAGGCCTGAGTAGGAAAGGTATCATACGACAAGGTGACATGAGAGAGACAGGAAGGGAATGTAACGTAATGCGGTCCTGATTGGGATGGAGTCAGCACGTCGAAGGGCATCCCGACGCTAGGGTGCTGGACAGCTCGCAATGTGGAACGGAACGCATCGGCGTGGACTGTGCGAGCCCAGCCAGATACTCCTCCTTACAGTGGACAATAGGGACTGAAGGGGGTTTGGTCTGGTTTGCTAGGAACTACCTGTATTGCACAGGAGAACGAGCCTGAAGGGCAAGTCTCTCTATGAGGGTTTTTATATACAAGGTAGGGTCTAGTGTTTACTAAGCATGAGTCGCCATGAGTCGTAACATGAGTCGTCAACGAGGTAATCAAGGTAACATCAGAGTAAGAGTACATGAGTCGGGCACAAGTCGATTGAGTCTGGAATGTTCATCGGATGATGTAAATGATCGAGTAAGCGAAATGAAGAAAATGAGTCAAAGGTGAGGCTATTTCGTGACATTACCCTCTTGTTAGGGTCTTTTGGCCATTTTCTTAGCCTTGGGGTACAGTATTGATTGTTGATCGACAGAGTAATTGTGTTCGAAGATAGTAAGCTTAGTCTGTCAGAACTTGACAGACCTCCTGCTCGACACAGTATCGGTGTGGGTTGTGGCAGTCTTCTTTGCGATGCCCCCATCCTTGGCAGAGAAGACATTGACGAAGCATGCTGCACATCAGCAAAAGATCCATCTGCTTGAAAATGGCTTAAAAGTCCTTAAAATGGCTTTTTAGCGTCCCAAGAGCTCTCAAGCTAAATAAGCCCATATTTTTTTGTTTTTTGTTTTAAGCATAACTCAGTCAATTCTTGTCCAATTTGCATGCTTAAGGGCTCATTTGAATCGCATTAAAAAGGGCTACGTTATGAATACATAGAATTTGCAATATTCCCACATTTTGCCATTTCAAGCTAAATTAAGAGGAAAAAAGCAAATGGATCTTTTGCTGATGCAGGCTGTCGCATCGTGTGACGGCTTCCAACACCATCCATATCTTTCTTCGTAGTGTAAGGGTTCGCTATTGCGGTCGAGGTTTTGCATTCCCAGTTCTAGGATCCTCTGTGGTAAGTGATCTTCTTTGGCTACTTCCTCTACAATGCGCCCCATGATGCGGGTTGCTGCGTCGGCTGCAGCGAGTCTTTTGGCACTTTGATGGACCATCGCTCGCATATTGTTGTATTCCTCTTTTAGCATTGTGAGTCATAATGAGATTTCTCGACTTGTTTTGATGTTGTGATGATAATGCTGTACTTCAGCTCTTAGAGTGATGTTCCTTTCAAGGTCGAGGGCCCATTCAACGAGTGGCGTATGGCGTTCTTGGGGTTGAAAGAGGAGATGTTGTCTTTTAGTGAGAGCTTTACAGGGGTAGGGTCGAGGTCGGGTGTGAAGGAATCTGGTGTAGATGTGACAGTTTCGCCCCCTAGTCGTTAATAATTCTGAGAACCCTGTGTTGAAGTCGTAGCGGAAGAATGGGGCTGCTTCTTCATCCTCAAGTCCTACTGGGATCATAACATCATGCTGTCGTCGACCCAGATGGTCGAGATTGACTACCCAGTCTCCTTCTGGGTGTGTGTAGGGTTGTGGCGAGTTTGATGGAGGGTCTGGGGTCGGAAATCGTGGTATGTAGACTGGGGAGTCTGGTCTAGAGTAGTGAGGGGGAGGGGAGACGTATAGTGGTGGTGCGGGTGTGACTGGCGTGCCAAGTCCGAACGTTGGCATAGCTGTTCGAGGGGGAATTGGTAGCGGTTTGGGAGAGGGTGTCTCGGAGATGGGTGGTTCAGTGGGGGTCTGCTGTTGGATGGTAAGGGGGACGGGTGATCAGGGAGCAAAGTTTCGGATGGCAAGTACCAGAGAGACTCTAAGGGCTGCTTCTGCTTGTGCGACCATCGCGACGTGAGTGACTGCTTGTTGATACCTCTCATGCCATCTGGCATTCTGTAGGGCGAGTGGTAAGATCTGTTCGACGAGTTCAGAAGTGGGGATACGTCTGGGGTAATGGAGCAATGGAGGTAGTGAGGATTGGGGTAGGACTAGTTCGGGAGTGGAGTGGTTTGACATTTTGAGAGTGGTTTCAAGGAAGGGGATGAAGTCAATGGAATGGAGCTTCTCCTTTTAAGCATCTGGTTGTCCAGCCTCAGCGGAGTAGTAAGCCTTGAGAAGTTCTGGAGCGTGGAGATCTTTGTGATCGACCCAGGAGTCATCGGATGATGGTATCCTTTCCAATGCACGAGGTATTGGAGTTTCTTGCCTCGCCTGTACCTCCTGGCATCTCTGATTGATTGACTTCATATTCTTCTTCTCCTCGATCAGGTCAGGTGCTGGCCTCATGTAAGCGGGCCATACGCTTCTGTTTCCTTATAGGGTAAGAGGAGGTCAACGTGAAACATGTTGTGGATTTTCATTGATGGGGGAGGTCCAAGCATAGGTGACTGTTCCGATCTTCTCTTTGATTGTGAAGGGTCCATATCGTTTGGGCAGGAGTTTACTGTCCTTTTGACATGGAGGTTTTGCCTTCTAGCCAGACTTGGTCACCTTCTTTCATCTCCGTTATCTTTGTGCGTCTTTACGTCCTTGAAGGTCTTCTAGGATTTCTGGACTTCCTGCCTCATTACTTCCAGTTGTTTGATGCGATCAACGGAGTTGGGACTCCTCATTCAGGAATTTTATGTGTACCTGGGGTTTAATCCCCATGAGGAGTTCGTGAGGTGAGTGTTTCGTGACGTCGTGCTCCAAGAGTTGTGTGAGTATTCCACTAGGGAAGAGCTTTGCCCAGTTGTTCTGCCTGCCGTTGTCCATGCTCGGAGTATTGTTCGCCCTAGGCATTCATTGTTCCATTTGTCCATCTGTTCGTGGATGGAAGGCCATAGAGAGGTTCTGTTGGATCCCAGGCTTGCACAAAGTGATCTGGAGAAGTGTGATGCAAAGCGAGGGTCTCGGTCAGATATGATTCTCCTTGGAAGGCCGAACCAAGGCACGAGGTGTTTCAGATACTCATCTGCAACTCCTGGTCCATTGATTTTTGTTGCATGGGATGAATTTAGCTGCTTTAGTGCATCCCTGATCGACGATCGTAAGGATCGAGTCGTATCCATCTGATTTGGGAGATCTGTAATCAGATCCATTGATATCAGTTGAAAGGGGCCTTCTTCCATGGCCGTGTCAAATCATTGGAGGGGGGCTTTTGTTCGATGAACGTTGGTTTTGGTTTCTTGGCATTTGACACATTCTTTAACGTATTCTTCCACGAATTGTCGAAGTCTGGTCCTTCGTAATGTTGTTTGATAGTTCCCAAGTATTGGCGATTCCAGGGTGTCCTGCCGCTGGTGTGTCATGGAGTTCTTTACCACTTGTTTTCTGATCTCTAGGTCGTCGAGAAGGTAGGTTTTTCGGGAAAAAAGGGTGTCTGGTAGCAGGACGCGTGTAGTTTCCACCCCCTTGTTAAGGTCTGATCTTCGTGATAGGAGATCGGCGATGGTATTGGAGGTTCCTGAGATGTGTTCTAGAGTGTAGTCGAAGTCTTGAAGGTATTCGAGCCATTGTGCTTGTCGACCGGTGACTTTTTGGGGATGTCGAAAGTATTGGAGGTTGCTGTGATCGGTGCAAACCTGAATTGGGTGTGAAGCTCCGAGGAAGAGAGGTCATGCGCTTTTGAAGCCGAAGACTATACCACCAAGTTCTTTGTCATGTGTGTCATAATGTTGTTTCGCTGGTAGAAAGCTGCAAGAATGAAAGGCAACTGGGTGTCGTCCGTCTTCATGTCTTGCATGATGACGGCACTCATTGCGAAGTCGGAGGCGTCTGTTTCCATAATAAATGGTTTTGTCCAGTCTGGTGTGCGGAGAATGTAATCAGAGACACATGCTTCCTTCAGCATTAGAAAGGTGTTTTCTTCGCGTTCTCCCCATGACCACTGTCGTGTTTCTTTGTGAGGTTGTTAAGTGGTCGTGCAATGTTCGAAAACTTGGGAATGAATGCTCAGTAGAAGTTGCAGAACCCTAGAAAGCTGTGGACTTCTTTCACTGTTGATGGGACAGGCCATTGAGAGACGCCTTCTACTTTAACCAAGTCCATCTTGACTTTGCCTTGTCCAATGATGACTCCAAGGTATTCGACTTCTTGTTGATGGAATTGGCATTTCTCAGGTTTGAGATAAAGGTCATGCATTGCAAGTTTGTTCAGAAAATGGTGTACTTTCTTCGCGTGATCCTCTTTGTTGGCTTCTGTTGCAATAATGGTGTCGTCCATATAGATGCGAAGCCATCCTTGCGATATTTCTTCCCTGAAGATGTCGTCCATCATGGTTTGGAAGGTCGCTGGTGAGTTTGTGAGTCCAAAGAACATAAGGTAGGTTCAAACAATCCTTCGCTGGTCTTGAACGCGGCTTTCCATTCATTTCCTTCTTTGATACATATGTTGTTGTAGCCCCATCGTATGTCGAACTTTGAGAAGAGGTGTTTTCCAGCTAAGTCGTGGATGAGTTCTGAGATGAGCGGGAGGGGGTATTTGTTTGGGATAGTCCATTTATTGAGATTTCGGTAGTCTTGAACCGGTCTGAACTTGCCATCTTTCTTCTTTATAAGAAAGAATCTGCTGGCATAGGGGAGTTGGATCGACGAATTCGACCCAGTCAGAGATTGTCTTCGATGAATTTCTTTTGTTCCTCCTTCTCTTTGGGGGCTAGTGGATAGACTCTGCAGTCAATGGAAGTTGGTGCGTCGGGTTTAAGGTCAATAGCATGATCCCATCATCTTTTCCCAGGAAAGTGTTCGGAAGCTTTTTCAGAAAATACTTTCCCATGTTGATGGTAGGATTTGGGAACAAACTCTTGCCAAGTTCTTTCTTTCTTGTCTGTCACTTGTTCTGCAAGCTGTTGAGCTATTGTGGTTTTCTGAATTTGTACTAGTACCTGGGTGGCTTTGCACCATCCTCCATGAAGTTTAGCTCATGCTTTCTGGTCAAAGAGTCCAACCGGTCTGTTAAGGGTTTCGGCTGACCAGTCGATGTTCGGGTTGGTGGCTTCGAAGAAGGGGTATCCTAGAATGAAGTCATTTTCTCCAATGTCGGCAACTAAGAATTTATGCGATCGGTTGTAACCGTCACTTCGAATGGTGAGGACTACAATTTCAGTTACAAATCCTAGTTTGTTCACTGTTCTGTCTACATTGAGAAGTTGTCGGGCTTTAGGGAGTTTCTGGATTGACAGGTCGTATTTCTCGACCATTCTGGGGTGAATAAGGTTTTCTGTTGCTCCGCTTTCTAGAAGAGCTTTTTCATCGGCTTCGCATTTCTCCGTGTACAGATGAACTCGTGCTTTAATTGATCGGTTCTTTGCTATGTACACAGATTTAAGCAAGCAGGCCCGAACGATCGTCATTGCGTTCAGGCTACGAGAAAACCCATCTCCTCTCCTGCCATGACAATTCTTTTTATGAACGCTTCTCTGGCTTCATCATTCAGCTTGAGTGCAGCCAGAGCCAGTGTTTCTCCATCGGTAAACTCTTCAATGGAGGCAGGGGTAGTGGTTTCTTCTTTGGGAGTGGCATCAGTTACAGCCTTGACGTGGGGTTTTCTGTCAGGGCAGAGTCATGCAAGATGTCCAATTTTCGTGCATTTGAAGCATCGTCCTTCCTTCCGATAGCGGAGTTTCTCTTCCTCAGTGTAGACTTTTCGCACGACAGCACTCATATCCATGGCATTTGGATCAATAGGTCCAATGTTACGCTTTGTGGGGTGTTTGGCCAGTAGGCAAATATTTCGATGCAGCAAGAAGTTCTAAGTCAACTTTGATAGCCGGTTTAACAGGCGACTTGTCTCGGAGATAACTTTAGATGCCAGTAAACGGGTATGTCCGACAAAGAAACGTTAAGATGTTTCTTGAACGTGATGGGTTCTATTGAAGAAGATGAGTTCTTCTCCAAGTAACAGTTTAGAGGCTTTCCCCTCTTAGTGGTTTTGAGATGAAGAGGAAAGGAGGCTTCAGACTACATCAGGAAAAGATCCATTTGCTTGAAAATGGCTTAAAAGCCCTTAAAACGGCTTTTGAGCGTTCCAAGAGCTCTCAAGCTAAATAAGCCCATATTTTTTGGTTTTTTGTTTTAAGCATAACTCAGTCAATTCTTGTCCAATTTGCATGCTTGAGGGCTCATTAGAATCGCATTAAAAAGGGCTACGTCATGAATACATAGAACCTGCAATATTCCTGCATTTCACCATTTCAAGCTAAATAAAGAGGAAAAAAGCAGATGGATCTTTTGCTGATGTATGACTGACTGCGAGGAGATTGGGAGTGACTCGCACACCAATCCAACACAGTTAAGTTGCACAGGGTTGATTTAGTGAAGCTTAAGGCTTTCACTATCGTACTAGAGCCTATTTATACAGTTTTTACTACTTGAATCAAGAAACCCTAAATAAGCGATATTGTGGACACCTCTACTCACCCCTTTCGGCCTTAGGGACCACATGGCACCAAAGAGTCCGGGTTAGCTACTACTGTCCCGTTATGACCATCTCTTCGTGGGTTGTGACGTGTGACCATTTCCGATGCCATCTCGACTCTTCATCATCAGAAAATTTGTGTGACAGGCCTCAGATCTCTTCAAAGATCTGGGTGAATTTCAAATTTGGCCAGTGACTGAACTTGTTAAGTGGGGGTGTGAAGTGTTGTAAGTGGTCGCGCAGGTCCCCGCAGACTACTGTACTCCAAAGGGGTGCCCATCTACGTTAGGGACACGTCTTCCTCACGCCAATAAGGCCGCGCGCTGGTGCAGCGGTGCCGGGAGCGGAAACAAGAGGCTACACTGAGCTGAAGAAAATGTGAACGCGGCCTGTCTTGCACGCGCGTGCGCGTCTTGCTACTCTAGAAATATTGCCGCACTAGACCATCGGATGCGCCTCTGAAATTGCTAAGGGCGCGGATGCATGCAGCACACTCAGGGAGACAAAGGAGTGCTACTGAGCTCTGAGCTGACTGGGACTGAGACAGGAAGGGGGGAAAAAGCTCTCTGTTGTCATGTAGTGTAGTGACAGGAACTATATACTAAGGTGACAGATCTAGAAACTGTAGTGAGGGGAGAGGAGGAACTGAAACACTGCAATGTCTAGGAATTGTGCAGCTGTTTGGATGCGAGGGAAAGCGCCGGAAGAGCGGCCCAGAAGCGTGGGAAAGCAAGTAAACTTTAAATTTTTTTAAAAAGAAAAAAATATTCCATTTTAGGAAATTTTGAGCAGAATTCTGTCACAGTCTTCACAAATGCTTGTGACCTGTGACCACAGCCATATCTCTTCACTTCACGCAGATTTGTGACGCGTGACTGAAGAGATGGTCGTAACGGGACAGTATATGGGAAGCATGGCCCATAGAGAGTCCCAAAATGCGTATAGTACTCAAACTGTATAGTAATGGAAGCCAACCAGTCCCAGAATGTATAGTAGGCGGAACTAGACTGTACCTTAACATACTACCAAAGCTTGTGTTGAACCCGCACCTGGGATTGCCACTTTGTGATAGGGTGTAAAAGGTAATACGAAAGGGAGCCACAACGGGACACGAATCACTGAGACATACCGAAACAGTACAGTAGACGACGGACAAGGGTGGGTTATATCCACATCCTTAGCCTCGACAGTCCGCATCTAAGAACAGAAGAGATCGGGATCAATAGCGTATTTGAGACGAGTCACAGAATGAAACCAAATCGAGCATGCAGACATAAAAAGCAGTTCGGAATCAAACTCTATGGAGAGAAGACGCATTGCAATCACGTCGTTAGTGTGGAGAAGCTTGTCAAGCTCCTCCCTGTCCAGGTCCTCGGGTTTGCGTAACATCCAAGCTGTCTTGGATTACTCCCACACCATTGGCCTTTGCTTCCACTGCTGTTGGTTTGCCCTTGTCCCTGTCCTCCTCCTTGGTTTCCTCTTTGCCAATAGAATTGTCTTTTCGGGTTAGGGCTTGGTTGTTCCTTTGGCTGAGTCGCGTTGAACTTTGAAGCTTCCTCTGGCGGCTTGCTTCTTAAGCCATACTTTGTGGTTCCTCTGGGCAGAGAGTGCCCACTCTTCGAAGGTTTCAGGGTTATGCAGGTCAAAACAGCTTTCCATGAGGGACTTTTGCAGTCCTTGAGCAAAGAGTTGTGTAACGAATGGTTCATCTATGTTGTCACCGCCGCGTCTGACGAGACACTAAGACTCAGAGTGGGTAATAGATGAGCTAAGCCCTTAGCGGCTTAGATGCTTCTGAGGGGAGGGTTCCGGCCGACTCAAGTACTTCTGAGTGACCCCTCTATGAAAGGAACTGGGAAACAAGTGGTATTGAGACAGGAGACTCAACTTGCCGCTCTAAGGCGCAAGTTGATGCCCTTATATACTGCTAAGGACAGGAGATGACTCATACAACTACAGGGATCCTAGGGATGAGTCACAACAAGGTTCTGGGGTACAAGCTACCAGAACAATAACGCGGGAATATCAGATCAGTCCATCAGAACAGTAACATAACTAAGGTACCAGTAAAGGCCGCATAGCCGATACTCCTTCAAGAACGCAGAGAATACAGATACAATGCCCAGTTGCCCAACTTATTCCGGTCCATGGCACGAAGCCATCCCAGAGGCCGGTGACATATGTTGTGTCCTCCTCTGTGGGCTAGCTGGGAGAAGCGGGCGATGTATCCATCTATGTCGCCGCTTTGCATTTTCAGCTGTCGTAGTTCTTCATTTGCCCTTTTTTGTTCCGCATAGTCTGTGAATGACTTCTTGAATTCGCTTTCCAGAACATCCCACTTGCTCATGTGCCAGGGGAGAATTGTGGGGTCTTCGTCCACTTTGTCAAGCCATTTGTCTTGGCATGCCAGCCATCCTTCAACATTAGGTCCTTCCAACAGTGATAGGAAGTAGGCACTCTTCTTGTAAGGATCTTTGGCAATGGTAGCGGCTTTGTTTATGCGCATGAAGCATTTGAACTGTCCAAGGAATTCGACCGTTTTGCTACGGTTGCCATTGAATTTGGTAGGAGGATTTCCTTCTAGTCGTCCTCCTTTGTATTGATCTTCGTCATCGCTTAGATCGTCTAGCGTGTATGGGTCATTTCCATCGCCTCGGGGTTTCTTCCCTCCTCTCCCTTGTTGTGCTTTTTCTGTTTGTGAGGAGAAAGGGTCAGTGGGTCTAGTTGGCAGGAGGTCTCCTCTTTCATGTGAGGGGTGCACCGAGGTTTGCTGTGTGCCGTAGACATGAGTGGTTACAATAGGTTCACCACTTTTGTCAGGGGCTGATCTCAGAGCACCCCTGTTCGGACTTCCGACCCGCTCGCATCGTCTCCGACGCACGCTTATCCACCGCGGCCTCCGACTCGCACCGTCTCCACTACATTACATTCTATCCCTATTTTTGCATATTATCTCCTCTCCTGTCCCCTAGTCCCTATCTTCTACATGTATTTAGTCGACCCTGGTGTGGGGAGAGGACCTTATCAGTTCTCCCATCACACCAGGCTAGTAGTTCTGTCATTTCTATTTTGTCACGCTTATATATCAGTTCTCCCATCACACCAGATCGATCTTATCGTGACAGGTTATGGGCCCTGTCTAAGCGTTACGTCAAAACACACACGTCCAACATCATATCAAAGCCACATCTCATCACATATCCCCTCATCGCACGCCCACCAACATGAGCAACGACGACAACAATGGACGCACAGAGCTCCCAAAGCTCAAAGACGATGGCGTCAACAACAACTACGGCGAATGGGAAACCAAATCCTCTCTGAAACTAGACGACTGGGACCTCCTCAAGTACATCCAGGGACCCGACTCGGAACCCCCATTTATTCCCCCCCTTCGCCAACCAGTCACTCATCACGGCCCGATGAGGACGGCGTTCTCAGAACCATCAACATCCCAGGCAACGACGATGAGCACCACCAAGCGGTTGCAGCTGCTGCACCCTGGACAAAAGGTAACAAAACCGCCCTCACGCGAATCGTCGCCGCCGTTCCCGCAAGCCGGCTGCACCTCGTCAAACGCACAAAATACGCGAAGAAAGCATGGGAGGCTCTTCGATCCGTCTACCAACCTCGCAACTCCCTTCGCGCCTCCACAATAAGAGGCCAACTTACAAGCTATCGCTGCACCTCTGATATGAACATCTCCAAATGGCTTGACGACATGCAACGACTCTATAATTCCCTCTGTGATCTTGACCCTGAACGTCTATCTGACCATGACTATGCTCTTACAGTTCTAGATCTCATGCCCCAAGATGACAGTTGGAGAGACTTCCTCTCCACTCTACGCTCCAAAGTACGAGAGTGCGACGCGCAAGCACTCCCCGTAGATTCCTCAACACTCACCACATCGATCCGAGAGGAATATTGGATCAAACACAGGGACGACTATCAAACCACCTCCCACATATTCTCGGCACGCCATGAAGCACAAAGACGCTCTGCCATCGCCAAACGCCCGCGCACCGCCGATCTCATCGCCACCTCCACATCACCTACTAAACGGCCTCGCCCAACCAACCCAGACAAAGCCAACCTACGGTGCAACAACCCGCATTGCGGATACCGCAACGGCCACGACACCAACGAATGCATCGCATACAAAGGAGCAAAGGAAGGCCAATACAGCGAATGGTGGCGCGGACCTTGGAATATTCACCTCCCCGAAAACCAACGATCCAAGGATAATAACATTCCTCCAAAGTCACACCCTGCTCATACTCGCTTGCAAAGAGCCTCAATCAATCAAACTTACACCTCAGACAACTCCCTCGATCGATCCACCACCGCCCACATCGTCACCCTCGACGACAACTCTCAAGCCAATTCCACCCTAGAATCTGGACAGACTTTCCACGCCTGGTCCACCCAACTCAACGACGACAACATCCAAACAACACTCCCCATTCTAAACAACACTCTCCTCCGCGACAACTCATGCAACTACGACTCTGGAGCCAATCGCCACGTCTTCCACGACCGCTCCATCTTCGAACAATACGAGAATATCCCCCCCCTCACCGTAAAAGGCTTTGGCCAAAACCTCTCAGCTCTCGCCATCGGACGAGGTACCGTCCGACTCGAAAGCCAATATCCATACCAAAATCGCACCATCCTCCTCCACAACGTCCTCCACATCCCCGCCGCTCGCTCCAATCTAATCAGCGGTGTCCAACTCGACAAAGCCGGTGTCATCTCCACACTCGGCAACAACTGCATCACACTCTCAGTCAACAACCAAATCATTGTCCGCGGTACCGTCGTAAACGACATGTACCGCCTCGACATCAACATCGCACAACCAACCCGAACCACCCTGGAATCTCGCATCACGCCGCTCCCTCTCACATCGCGGATCGGCCCCAAAATCTCCTCCTCACAAACCAGCCCGGCTTTTTGCACCGCCTAATGGGGCACATAGGCGTAAAAGGACTCCACTCTGCCACTGACGGTGCACCTGCCGACAACTCAGACCACCCCCCTTGCGAAGTATGCGCCCGTGCCAACATCCGCCGCTCCCCCTTCCCCAAACTGGCCACTCACAAAGCCACCCGCCTCCTTCAACGAATCCATTGCGACATCTGCGGCCCCCTCCCACCCTCCTACGGCAATTTTCAATACTACATCCTCTTTATCGACTGCTACTCCAGATTCATCTCACTCTTCCTCATGAAAAACCGTAGCGAAGCCCTATCACTATTCATCCAATTCAAAACCACCGCCGAAAAGTTCACCGGCGAAAGCATCAAACTCCTTCGCGTCGACAACGCACCCGAACTCATACAAGGCCAAATGCAAAGCTATTGCAAAACACAAGGAATCACATACGAAAAAATGGTACCTGATTCCCCTCCCCAAAACGGCGTCGCCGAACGCACCAACCTCACCATCTGCAGCATGGCCCGTGCCATGCTCATCGACGCCAACCTAAGGGACTACTTTTGGCCCTTCGCCGTCTTAACTGCC
>WTXE01000190.1:0-55459 GCA_022496225.1 Russula aff. rugulosa BPL654 | reverse complement strand
TCTGTATCCTTTCGTCTCCCCCGCGCCCGCATCCTTTCTCTAAGCATCTCAACCTCGACCTCTGCTTCCCTCCTCCCTCTTCATTGTCACCACAGACCACAGATTTGCTTTATCGGTTCGATTATTGGTCATGACGGCATCGTTGTCGTGATATTCAAATCGGTGACCTCTCTAAAGGACGGTACGCAATGAATGTGTTAACAGTGTCAAGGAGCTAGGAACGCTGGACGTTCACTAGCGCATGCCGCACAAGGGAGTTATTTATTGTGGGAAGAGGACCAAATCACAATTTTGTCTGATCAGGTCTATAATTTTGACCAGGACGACATCATAGGACTGATACTCGAATCGGTGCACGGTTTTAAAAAAGCGGCAAATCTCGGAGTATGAGAATGATATCGGGAACGAATGAATGTGTGAATTAATGCTATACCGAGTGTATAGAAAATCGTTAGTAACTAAGAAATGAGGTTAAGATCTGAATACGAGAGGTAAGTTATACTGATGCTGCATGGGTGCAACTAATGTCAATTGTCGTTGTCCAAGAAAGGGGAACGAAACTGGAGAGAAAAAAAGGAAAAAGACTGGCTGTGAGGGTGTGAAAGGATTAGATTTACTTGCTGTTGTCTTGTACCAGTGGGAAAACTATAGTCGGACCCGTGCCTGGCGCCTCTGGTACTTCGGCATGGTTGTCCCGCTTCGGTTCGAGCGTGCCTCCAACACAAACCTCACATGAGCGGAGGGTCATTATAAATGTAACGCTTGTAAGTTAGTATCCTTGGCGAAGACGTCCTCGTGACGTATCCGAACACGAACGGGATCTAGTATAGGACGGTGGCGAGCCCGCTGTTTCAAGTTCATCCCCACCACAGTAGTAAGCTAAAATGTGGTCAAACTCGTCTTCATAGTGCAGCTCTTGTGGTGGCGATGACGGCTCCGGTGGTTGTGCACCGAATGACGGGCCCATTATACCACTCATTCGCGGTGTGTGCGAATCGTGCAAATCCCTCTTCCTGACGGATAGTGGGCTTATATCCTGAGAGCTGCCAGTGATAGGAAATTCGGATACCGTGTCAGTGCGTGCCGCGGGCCGTCGGAAAGCAGGGACCGAGATCATGCCGCTCCCTTTGCGAGTACCCGGTGACGATTTTCCTGGAGAAAATGGCAGCAGCCCTGGTGGTTGAGGCAGGGAGCGCTGCGAACTGACTGGACTGAGGCTGGGGAGAAGCTCTGGCGGTGTTCGGAAGGGTGGGGCACCAAGACTGGTTGGTGAGGGTGAAGATGGTCGTCCAAAAACGATACTTGGCGAAGGAAGCTGTGCTCGCTGCACTGGAGGAAAAGGGGTCGATCCGGAGCCTTCTAAGTACAATTGAAGCGAATGGCCATGCCCAGCAGAACGGGCTTCAGCGATATCGTTCGTAACCTCGATGAGTGAGTTATAACTGGGGGAGGTCATGAACGAGGCGTTGTACATGCTTCCGTTACTCTGTAGGGAAGTAGAAGATGGATATTGAAGAAGTTGAGGATTTTCATGGTTGATGAGAACAATCGTGTCCAAACTTGAACTTGAACCCCCCATGTACGAGCGATCACCGAGTAAGGATGATGCACTACGTAAGTAGTGATTTCTCTGAAGAGTAGGGTGTCGATATGGAGGATTTTCATGGTTGATAGGAGGCCCAATCGTTGAACCTGGACCCCCGATGTGCGAGTCATCACCGAGAAACGATGATGTACTATACAAGCCGTTATTTCTCTGAAGAGTAGGATGTCGATATGAAGATTGTGGATTTTCATCGATGAAATTTTCATTATTGACAGGAGGCCCAATCATGTCCAAACTTGAACCCCCGACTCGGATGTTCGGGTCATCACTGAGAAAGGATGATTTATTATGCAAGCCGTTGTTTCTCTGAAGAGCAGGATGTCGATATGGAGAATGTTGTATATTCTCATAGTTGATAGGAGGCCCAATCCTTGAACTCGAACCGATGTGCGAGTGATCACCGAGAAAGGATGATGATGCACTGTGTAAGATCGTTATTACCACTAGATTTCGCCATTTTTGGCAAACATGCGCAAGTGTTTTCCACGGCCACGTGTACGCCGTGTGACCCTTAGAGGTTGTGCTTGACACCGATAGAAGTCGAAAATATCCAGGAGGACGTGATCTGGGAGCTTGTTGATTGGTACGGGATCTATGCTAAGCTAGTCAATCACCAGGGCGGATGATGTCAAGGCTGAAAGACCTACGTTCTTCACGTGGATCTTCTTCGGACGACTTCACCACTGGCTTCTTCGGACTCTCTGATGGGACACTTACTAGGATCGACGAGAGGGAGAGAGAACTAGGAAATGATGTTTGGTTGGACTTTGAACCTTTCGAAAGGGCGGATGTCAGAATCGACAACAAGGAGTTGTTAGCAATTAACCGCCGGGTTATGCTGGGGGACGATGGAGCACTGTTCCGACGGAGCCGCATTTGAGTACGTCTATGTGATACTTTAGTTACTTTGGCAGTCAGACCACTGGCAGTCGAATTCTTCGACGTAAGTGATGGGCGGGGGAGGATCTGGGGTGGGACCTTCGGGTTCAATTACATACTGTACCAATCCTGGACTCATGTGCAAGGCGTGCCCCGAGTGCATGCGAAAAGACGCGCATGCTGGGCAGCCGTGCCGGCGCCGGCCCGGCGGTGCTACCTTTGAACCCCACGTGATACGATACGTTACAGCGAGTGTTTCTTGAGGGGAAGGAAAGAAGTTAGAGGCCTCTGTAAATGTGACCAAGGCACACGGCGTGTGAGTCCCTTCCGCTTTCTCTCCCCCACCCAGGGTCCCCAGACACACCCGAAAGTTTTACCGTTTAGATCAGCTCTCCACACTCGCTTTTTATCCCTCAGAGTCGGCGTTGGTATCCACCGTGGAGGCGAACGCACCTGATAACGAAGACGATGATTCCTTATGATTACTTTGCGAATTTTCGTTTTCTGCCCGACCACAGCGAGGGCTACATTAGGCGAAAGCGGCCGACGATCTTGATCGCGCGGTGGGCGCCGAATAGCGACTCCGTCAACACGCCGTCTGCCAGAGGGCAACATCTCCCCAACTCTGCGGGCCGTATTGGTATCTTTTCATAGTAGTGCGACGTCCAACGCTGCCGACATCTCCTTCGGTCAACCACAGTTCGTCACGGCTTGTTATCATAGACCAACGGCTATCTGGGACTTGATCTGAACAAGTTGGACACAATACTCAACTTCAACACCCAGACGACTCGGAGCCATCAGTACTGGACGATCCTGCCGCTGCTCTTATGGCCATCTCAGCGACGAAGATATCATCTGTATCGTCAGGACCCGCTCAACTTCAGCCTCACGTGAGTCACGTCTCGGGTTTTTGCCTTTCTCCTCCGTCTTCAATGTCACCACAGATCACAGATTTGTTTGATCGGTTCGATTTTTGGTCATGACGGCATTGTTCTCGTGATACTCGAATTGGTGACCGTTCTATTATCAGTAAACCCGCAAATCTCGACGTGGTTGATCCTCTTCGGAATCGAGCTAACAAAGAAGTTTTTCATAACCGACTGAACCTCACTAGGTGACACATTGCCTTGAGACCCGAAAAGGCCACAGTGGATGCTCGACAAGCGAAGATCATAACCCCGGGCTCGTGCTATAACTTTAATTCTTGAAGCTTGAAGCTTGAAGTTCGGCCAGCGATGGTGCTGCACCGAAGAAGCTCTTGGCGCCTTGGTCCTCGATTGCTTTGTCCTTCTCACAAAGGACAGACGTAATCGCTGTTTAAGTCACTTCGAACGCGTTCATCGTTCAAATCAACGATATCACTAACCCTCAGTTTCATGATAATGAAGCAAATATTCGTCTCGGCTATAGCTTCCAGAATGCTGCGGGTGAGGTGAGTGAGGTTGTTGGTACGTCGATCGCAGAACATGTCTAGGGTACACCACATGTAAGTAGTGATATACACTAGTGCTCTACAGTATACCTACTATTGTAGTATTTATTATCCACACTGGAGTTATTATACAAAGGAAAAGAGGAAGCGAACAGATGGAACAAATGCAAGACCATTTCCCGTCGAAATCTACCTTCTTTTCTCTCAGTAGTCGTTTGGTCCGGGGGGTCACGTCGAAGACGTCAGAGCAGTGGGAGCCATGGGTCCAACGGTGATCCCTTGCCCCATGTAGGACTTGGCGGTGGTGAATCACATGCAAAGTGGTAAGAGGCACGACCATCATCATCTAAAGCAGGACCAGTCCCTTTGTCGTCTCGATGGATGTCATCCTGAGCCACACTCGACGCGTGCCTCTCTACACTGGGATCCCGGACGCCAACTGCAAAGACTGGTTCCACAGCAGAACTCTGATCATTCGGGTCACCTTGTGGAACACGAGGTTCGGCAGCGAAATCCTGCTCCGGTTCGAGACCGGTCTGGCCATCGGGCACAGGGTTTGGATGGTCACATTTCGGATCCAGACCAGTGATGTCTTCCCGGCCTTCCGCAAGACCCTTCCAAAGGCTTTCTGCCTTGCATAAAACTCGAAGAATTGGTGGGCGGATGTTCAGCGTAGGGAATAGAACGATGGTCAAGTTGCTAAGTGACATGCGAATACCCTTCCGTTGGGCGACAACATTGATCAGATCAATGACGGTGTGAAGAAGGTCCCTGTTCTCCTCGGGGAGACGTGCCAAAAGGGAGGCAAATGCATTCAGGAGATCCTGTGATGGGGGCTGCCTTGATGACCGCATCAATCCCTTTCCACTAACACTTTGCCCAGGCGCGGCCTGCTCGTCGATGGACTTTCTCGCGTTCATCTCTCTAGACATGGCAGCCTCAAAGTAGGGATTAAGAGCATGCGTGAGGATGGGTTCGGGAACTGTTCGTGCGCAAGTTAGGATTATCCCGATTACCAAATAATGAATCACGCACGTTCGCGAAGGTAAGCCTTGAAAACAGATGCCACCGCATGAGGATCCAGGTTGCTTGGTGAGCTCTCCAACATGTTAAAATCTGCACCCGTATCGAATTCAGATCGTATCTTGGCAATGTGTGTCACACGCCCACTGATTCTGTTTGTTGCGCATTAGGAACAAACCAATTTGGTCAACACCGTAGCCTATCTCACCGGAAAAGACCTTCTTCCTCGACACCCCATTCCATCAGATGTTCCACGCAACGAACAACAAGTGCAGGCAGCCGCCGCTCGTGAAGGACGGGTGAGACTACATGGCACTATAAATGAGTATACAACATGTACAGGGACAGTGTGTGCCTCACCTGATTGAGGGTCGCCCGATGTAGGCGGAGCGAGGTGTACAACGTCAATTGCGGTGTCTTGGACACAGGCCCTCAGTTGCCGTCCAAAGACTAAGCCACCAGTAACAAAACCGCCAGTGCTGCTACGCGATGGCCCACGTAGACAGGTGCCAAGTGACGGGACTGTGAATCCAAACGACCCTGAATTGGCATATCGAGTCGAAATGCCTTTTATGGCCATCACGCTCCATGCCTCAAATGGCGCGTTAGGCGTCCGACGCTGCTTGCGCTTGCCCGCCGCCTGTGACACGTGTGATGCGAGCCATACATTAGATGCATCACGTCCAAAGTCCGTGCCAGCGCTCAACGGAAATGATGTCGAAAGACCGGAGGTGTTATGACCCGAGCCAAGACTACCGAAGGCACGGCCCATGCGTTCGACGGCGCGCTTGCCGAAACCCATAGCGAATCCCGTTGCTGGCCCGGGCATCATGCCACTGGTTACAGCGAGGGTTGTCTCTCGAATGGAACCATGTTGACTTGGTGAGAATGATGGCTGTGGTGGTAATGGACGTGTGGCTGAGGTTGCCGCTGACAATGCATCGAGGTTACCCCCAATGTGACTCCCCACTGAACTGGAATCATCGGTGTTCAAAGAGCCGATAATGGCAGCAGCCTTGCTCAACGTGGCCCCGTCACCCGGGGGTCGATGACGCGATGCAAGCCCATCAGAAGTTCGACTCTCAGAACTAGGGTTTGACGTTGCAGGCTGGTTGGATGACAGTGGTAACGTGAACGAGAGAGTCTTCGATGCACCTGCGAAGCTATTATTCAGCCCATTCAGCACTCCTTGTAGTGGTATAGGACCCATACGGTTATTCCTATTAGGCAATGAAGTGTTGTTTTCACGCAAACGATCTTCTGCATTGACAGTGAGTGATTCCTTTGTACGCGCCATAATCATTGAGTTCGGACATATGTCATGCATTTTGACTTTGAACGTACTACATTGTCAACGAGCAGAAGCTCATTATCATGGGTAATGATTGTAGTATCCTCGGCGAAAGGGTCCTCGCGATATATCTATTGAGCCCCCTAAGTACAATTAGAGCGAACGATCATACCCAGGAAGACAAACCTCTGCGACATAGTTCTGAACCACGATGGATGAGATATAACTGGGGGTGGTCATAAATGAGGCGTTGCATAGGCCCCCGTTACTCTGTAGGGTAGTAGAAGACGAATATGGACGAAGTTGTGGATATTCACGGTTAATAGGAGGCCCTATCGTGTCCAAAATTGAGCTTGAACCCCCGGCGATGAGCGGGTCATCACCGAGAAAAGTTGTGCAAGATGTATTACATGAGTCGTCGTTTCTCTGATGGGTAGGATGTCGATATGAAGAACATTGTGGATTTTCATTTTTGATGGGAGGCCTGATCGTGTCCACAATTCCGACATTCGGCTCGTCATACTGAAATTAACGTATTATGATTCATTCTTCACCACCTTGCACAAAAAGACAACTCACTTCCGGAACAAATGGCACCCGTATCACTTGCATCGTATCGTCCCTGCGGTTGTTGCAGTCACAATAAAGAAATCTGCATCAATTCGGATAGGCCTGATCCGGGAAGAGGACGCACTTTATTCGAAAGCCCCTGATGAAGACACATTGATCCTGAGTCATAGTGGATTTTTGCTCTCCATGGAACTAAGAAAAAAATCAATGCGTGCCGACTAAACGTAACCTGGGGAACGGACTGGCTCGAGACGACTATTGTGATATAGCACGCGTCCCCGAATGTTGGACCAAACAAAACCCACCCCGCCGTTATTGAGCGTCCTACTCGCCAGAGAGATTTCCGCGTCTATGGTGTCGTCCACGAACGCAGCGGCAGCCCATGAGGTGACCAAAGTACAACCAGAGACGAGAACGAGATCTTCCATGCGCTCTACACCCAGTCGGTTCTTCTGTGCCCAGGAAAACCAGCTGTCCGCATGATGTTGGATGTAGTCCTCGAACGCTTGTGCGCGGATAACATCTTCATGGTATCCCCCGTTTGGAAGAGACAAAAGTGCTCCGCAATTCTGGAACTTATACGTGACACTTTCCACACTGCGAGAATGTTAACTTGACTCAGACTGTCTGGGAGAGGATTATGACTCACTCATCGGGTGTTATAGCCTGCTTATTACCAGCATTTGCCTCTGTCGAAACATAACGGGAGCAGTGTTTTACTCTGTCGAATTGGCGTTTGAAGGTATTGGCGAATGGACCGCAGTCCAACGACTGGTAGGGTTCGGGTTCACCAAGTGCTCTATTCGAGTCTGGCTCCATGGAAGCATCACATTGAACATGCGAATGAAAGACCCTTCGTATAGGTAGCCAACATCACCGATCGAGACCTTGTCATAGATTTCTTTGAGAGGGTTTGGATTCCACAAGGCAAGCCCGTGAGACGGGGTTGTCAGTTGATCCTGGTAAACCTTGGAGACTGGGAGCAAATCTACTGGCATGGGTGAGGAAGCTGAGTCTGTACTCATACCCATGAGCGTAACCCTCATGAATCGGAGTCATGATCCTCATCGTGGCGACCACGTTCAAGTTTGGAGGCGTCGGGAACACCCGTGGGGGGCTGTGAATCGTGTTTTGGCTTTCTGGGGTGATGCCGGTGATGTAGCGCGCCGAATCAGCCGCCGATCGCCGACTCAGGATCACGCACGAAATCCCAAAGGGCGACGAGCAAGACATTCTTCATAAAGTCAATGGGACGTTCGCCGTAATCGCATTGCTTTCCCAGGTCGTATCTCCCAAGGTCGTCGCCTCGGTGATTTCCCCTTCGGGCAAGCTGACAGCCATCCTCCGCGAGACAAACTCGGCGGGCGATGAGAAGCGATTCGTGGAATTTTGGGAAGGAGAGAGGTTAAAGACCTCTGTAAATGTCACGGTGGGAGAGTGGGCGAGTCCCTCCTGTTTTCTCCTTCCCGCCCAGACCCAAATACGCCCGAAACTTTCTTTCCTTTAGACCAGCTCTCCACACTCGCTTTTTCTCCCTCAGAGTCATCGTTGGTATACACCGCCGAGGTGAAAGCGCCAGAGAACGAAGGCGATGATTCTTTTGCGAAATTTCGTATTCTGCCCGACTACGGCGAAGGCTACATTGGGCGAAAGTGTCCGATGATCTTTATCGCGCTGTTGGCGCCAAACAGCTACCCCGTCCATACGCCTTCTGAGGACAACATCTTCCCAACCATGTGGGCCGTATCCTTACCTAGTAGCGCGACGTCCGAGGCTGCCAACATCTCATTTTGCCAAGCACAGTTCGTCACGGATGGCACGTTGTTCGTGACAGGCTACGAGTACAGCAAGGACGGAAGGCGACTCGGCATCAAGGCTTACTTTATTTAATGGACCAACTGCCATCCGATATTGCTGCTGCGACAATAGCCATTTGGCCCATCTCAGCGACGAAGATCGGACCTCATCTGCGCCTCTCGTTCTCCGCGCCCCATTCCCGGCTTAAACGTGCGCTCTGGTTCTGCCATGAGCTCGGCGGGCCTCACTCGACCTGCTTCTCGTTGCACAGGTTCGGTTTGCAAGCGTGGGAGATGACGATAACATCCTCACTGCCGACAAGATACGAGAGAACTTCATGGTCAGATTCACAGGTCAATGCCTGGAGAACCTCCTCGCGCGTCCGTTCTTCTGGTTGGGCGGACGGATGCGTCCGCTCACGCAGACCAGCGAGGGCTTTAGGCTTATCATCGACCTGGAGCAACCGGAAAGCGTGGTACGGGTTACGCCTGCGAATCCAGCGAGGGCATCACCAGCAAGAACTGCCAAGAAGGTGGACAACGCCGACGAACTAGTACCGCACACTCACTGCAACGTTACTGTATAATCGGTTTTCTAACTACGAAAGAATCGCACTCAATTTGGTTGCTGACCCGATTTCAAACTACCGCAATGAAGTACGGCCATAATGAGTTTCAACTGGTGATCTTCAAACTCTGAGACGTCTCTGGTTGGGATTGTTGGGGATCAATCTCTCACGACAGTCGTAAGCTTGTTCCGTCTCCGCTATCCTTTCTATGCTCTGGATGAGACATTGACGCCGAAGCCCAGTCCGTGCCCGAAGTGGATTATTCGATAGGATGGTTTGTTGAGCCGGCGATTGGCGCACCTAGAGTCCCTACTAAATACCTCAGTCAGTGAGAATGATGTCCAGAACGAATGAATGTATAGGAAAATGTTGAAATTTTGTAGGAAAAATAGTTGGCAACTAAAAATGAGGGTAAGATATGAATAGAGGCGTGGTGATGCTGTGTAGTGTAGCTAGTGCTGATCACCGTTGTCCAAAGGTTGATAAGAGGAACGAAACTGGAGAGAAAAGAGGAGAATGAGTGGCTCCGATTTGCTCACAGTTGTCTTGTACAGCAGTCGAGGGGAAGCGTGATGAAACAATACAAAGAAAAACAGGGTGGGAAAGCTATACAGTCAGACCTGTGGCGGGCACGCACTCTGACACGGTCGTTCTGCTTCGGTTCGAGCATGCCTCCACCACGAACCTTAAATTGTCAACGAGTGGAAGGGTCACTATCATGGGTAATGCTTGTAGTTTCCTCGGGGAAGGAATCCTCATGAGGTACCTTTTAAGCCCGCTAAGTACATTTAGAGCGAACAATCATATCCAGGAAGACATACCTCTGCGATATCGTTCAAAACCTCGATGAGTGAGTCAGGAGCGGGGGAGGTCATGAATGAGGCGTCATATATGCTCCCATTACTCTGTAGAGCAGTAGAAGATGGATATGGAAGAAGTTGTGGATTGATAGGAGGCCTAATCGTGTCCAAACTTGCACTTGAACCCCAGATGTGCGAGAGAAAGGATAATGAATCACGTAAGCCTTCTCTCTGATATGGAGAACGTTGTGGATTTTCATGAAAACTTGAACTTGAACCATCGATGTGTAAGTCATCACCAGATGATGCATTACGTAACTCGTCGTTTCTCTGACGTGGACGTTGTGGCGGATTTTCATCGGGCCTGCCATTTCCAATTTCGATTATTCTGATCACAAAGAGGACGCGCTTTGCTCGGAAGCCCCTGATAAAGACGCATTGATCGTATTGATCCGCCACTGGAAATGGGCCTTGCTTTCCATGCAATAACAAAAGAAGAATCAGCGCACGCCGAGTCGAAACATTAGTCTGGGGAACGAACTGGGTCGAAATGACTGTTGTGATACGAGACATGTCCCCGAACATTGCCCCAAACAAAACTGGTCCCAAAGTCTCTAAGTGTTCTGCTCGTCAATGAAATTTCCGCCTCGGGATTGTTGTCCACACATGCTGCGGCAGCCCATGAGTAGGCCATAGTACGACCAGAGACAAGGATAAGGTCCTCCATGCGCTGGACGCCGAAATTAGTATCCTGTGACCAGTTGAACCACTTCTCTATATGATCTCGGATGTGGTCTTCGAACATTTTCGCCCGGATAATGTCTTCGCGGTGACTCCCGTTTGGAAGAGATAAAAGTGCTCCACGATTCCGGAACTTATATGTTACAACTTCCGCACTACGAGAGTGTCAAGTCGACTGAGTTATCTGGAAGAAAACAGTGACTCACTCGTCAGTATTTGTCTCTGCAGTGACAAAGCGAGAGGTGAAGACTTCGGGTAAACGGTGTTCTGTCGTATAGCCTAACGGACCGTACAGGAGATCGTAAGACTCTGGTGCTCCGAATAATCTATTCGACGGATCGTCCCATGGCAGTGTCACATTGAACATACGAATGAACGTCCCTTCGTACAAGTAGCCAACATCGCCGATCGAGACACCGTCGTAGATCCTTTTCCGATGGCTTGGATTCCACAGCGCGAGCCCGTGAGACAGTGAGAGTTCGTCTCGGTAAACAGTGAAGGGTGTATCTACCGGCATGAGGGAAAGTGAGTTTGTGCTTGTGGGCGTACGTCATTCCAATTACACAATTATAGTCGCAGGGAACTGGGCAGCGGTCGTGGGTCATGCAGTTGGCCACACGGCGATTGCCGGAGGCAGTCCGGAGGCTGAATCTGCCAACGTCCCGTCTCGGCGTCGACTGACTACAGCAATTAATATTAATAAACTGTCTCCACGTAATTTACACGTTTTGGGAAACCGCTTCTCCCCTACCATTCCAGCACCGATCCCTCGTCGGTTGCCCGCTCTCAGTTGTACGTCAGGAAAAACTCAAACGCTGCATCAATAACTAACAAAGTCACAAATAGCTCAGTTAAAACGCGTGCCCCTCATCAGAGATCTCCCCACCATACTCCAGCATCTCCTTCGCCTCTCCACCATTTCTTAGCCGCCCTTGTATATCGATCCTAATAAATCGCCGTTCTGAAGGCTTGCTGATGGCAAAGATTTGTCGCCCGACTCAGAAGAAACGAACCGAACACTGGCAAAGTCGACGTACATCTTTCATTACAGTACGCGACAACCAGCAATGACTGCTGACCGATGTGATGTAGGCCAGGTGAAACGAATCGACGTACTTCCTGATGACGTCCCACTGGAGATATTCGATATATGAATGGATATCCGATTCTTCCTGTAAAATGGCGTGCACATGCATGGCCGTCGCTGGTCCATGTGTGTCGACGTGGAGAAGTCTGGTTTTTCGATCACCACGTCGCCTGAGCGCCGCTTTCATAGGCGTCTAGGAATGACAAGTCCAATGGAGTAACAACAATCGCTGGGATGTCACCTAGGCGGGACTCGGACGCTCCAGACGAGTGTGGGCCAGATGTGCTCTCACCATCATGCTACACCGCAGTCTGGACTCTGGAATACGAAGGTACTGCCTGGGTCACGGAAATCCTGCGGACATCTGCACGCTGAATTACTGCACACGATCAAATTCAGTTTTGTGTTGGTCGCATCGCCACCTCGTATAGGTAAAGAAAGTTAAAAAGCTGACCATTTAGCACGTTCGTTATAAACCATATACCCGATTGCAGACCATCTCGACTCGTCTGGCAGACCAAAGCGTGGACATGCAATCATCGTGACCTGGACTCCCCGTTACCGTCATAACTAACTTCCACCCACTGAATCCATCATTCCCGTCCCTTACACCACCGAGAGGTTCTTTTGTCCCCTTCAGCGTATCGAGTTCCTTGGGGACCCGCAACTCTTGATTCATGCAGCCTGGAGGTGTTTGGTCCAAAAGAAACGACGTTTTGCTCTGAAGCCCCTGATGAAGACGCACTGATTCTCGGGTCCTTCAATATTCTAGTATGATGGATGAATTTATTAATAAGTTCACAGCGAGGAAAAAAATAGGCAGGAGAACGGACGGAGTCATTGTGATGAAATTCTACGCTTCCACAAATGTTGCGCCAAACAAACTGTGCCTTACCGCCATCGGACGTTCGGGCCTCCAAAGATATTGTCGCGGCATTATCGTCCTTTGACATGGTGCCATCGAACACAGCAGCCGCCCACGATTTGGCCAAAGTGCAACCAGTTACAAGAATGAGGTCTTCCATATTTTTAATGGGCAACCCCTTCTTCTTTGACCAGCGGAGCCAGCTGTCCACGTTATCTCTGATGTAGTCCTCGAATAACGTTGTGCGGATAACATCCTCGGAGCGGGCCCCATGAGGAAGATACAAAAGTGCTCCATGACTATCTGCCCAGCACTCGTACGTCTGACCCTGGTCCCTGCCAAGGCAAAAATATAAATGGGATTCAAGCTGTACGGGACAGGACAATTACTCACTCATCGTGTGTGTCAGCACGAACATTATCTACTTTGGACACATGACGGCGGTAGAGTTCTTTGCGAACCTCGTTACGACGGACATTGTCGAAACGTTCCCGTTTAAGGGGCTTATATTCCACCGGTAATTCAATAGATTGGTTTGACGGATGGTCCCGAGGAAGTTTCGCGTTGAATATGCGCATGAATGCTCCATTATATAGGTAACCAACATCGCCAATCGAAACGTGATCGGGATCTTTGAAGAGACCAATAACAGGGTTTGGATTCCACAAAGCAAGGCCGTAATATTGGGACGAGAGTTGCTCCCGGTAAAGGTTGAACGGCTGGCGGTCTGCAAAGCTAGTATTCAGCCCTTTCAGCGCTCCTTGTGGTGTTACAGGACACATACAGCTATTCCAATTAAACGAAGTATTGTTTTCAGGCAGACGATCTTCTGCATTCACAGTGAGTGATTCCACGAGCTGAAGACCATTATCATGTGTAATGTTTGTAGTATCCTCGTCAAAGGCGTCCTCGGAACGTATCTTTTCAGTCCGATAAGTACAATTAGAGCGAACGATTATGTCCAGGAAGACACACCTCCACGATATAGTTCCGAACCTCGAAGAATGAGTCATGACTGGGGGAGGTCATGAATGAGGCATTGGATACGCTTCCGTTACTCTGTAGGGTAGTAGAAGATGGATACGGAAGAAGTTGTGGATTTTCATGGGTATTAGGAGGCCTAATCGTGTCCAAACTTGAACTTGAACCCCAGTCGTTTCTCTGAAGAGTAGAATGCCGATATGAAAAACGTTGTGGATTTTCGTTTTTGACGGGAGGCCTAATCGTGTCCACAACCCCGATATTCGGGTCGTCATACTGAAATTAACGTATCATGATCCTTTCTTCATCACCTCACCCAAAAAGAGAACCCACTTCCGGAACACCTAACGCTCGTATCACTTGCATCTTATCGTCCCTGCAGTTGTCGCAGTTACCAGAAATGAATCTACATCAATTGGGATTGGCCTGATCCGGGAAGAGGACGCACTTTATTCGAAAGCCCCTGATGAAGACACATTGATCCTGAGTCATGGCAGATTTCTGCTTTCCATAGAACAAAGAAAAAACATCAATGGGTGCCGACTAAACGTAGCTTGGGGAACGGACTGGGTCGAGACGACTATTGTGATAGAATACTCGTCCCCGAATGTTCGACCAAACAAAACTCGCCCCGCCGTTATTGAGCCTCCTGCTTGCCAGAGAGATTTCCGCGTCCATGGTGTCGTCCAAGAACGCAGCGACAGCCCATGAAGTGACCAAAGTACGACCAGAGACGAGAATAAGATCTTCTACGCGCCCGACACCCAGTCGATTCTTCTGTGCCCAGGTAAACCAGCTATCCACATGATGTTGGACGTAGTCCTCGAAGGCTTGTGCGCGGATAACGTCTTCGTGGTAACCCCCGTTTGGAAGAGACAAAAGTGCTCCACGTTTCTGGAACTTATACGTGACCCCTTCCACACTGCGAGGATGTTAAGTTGACTAGGACTGTCCGGGAGAGGATTATTACTCACTCGTCGGTTGTCATAGCCTGCAAATTTCCAGCAGTTGTCTCTGTCGAAACATAACATGAGCAGTGTTTTACTGTGTCGAATTGGCGCTTAATGGTATTGGCGAATGGACCGCAGTCCAAAGACTCGTAGGGTTCGGGTTCACCAAGTGTCCTATTCGAGTCGTGGTTCCATGCAAGCATCACATTGAACATGCGAATGAAAGACCCTTCATGTAAGTAACCAACATCACCGATGGAGACCTTGTCATAGATCTCTTTGGGAGGGTTTGGATTCCATAAGGCAAGCCCATGAGACAGGGTCGTCATTTGATCCTGGTAAACATGGGAGACTGGGGGTAAATCTACTGGCATGGAGGAGGAAGATGAGTCTGTATGTACTCATGCCCAACCCTCATCGTGGCGACCACGTTCAAGTTTGCAGGCGTCGGGAACACCCGAGTCGTGACTGACAGGGAAGTGTTGACTGCGCACCAATCGCGATAGGCTGGATTCTGACCCGGATTCTGACTCAGGATTACACGATGCCAAAACTACGACGAGCAAGATCTTATGACGTTCTTCATAAAGCCAAGTAGATCCGATAGGTCGTTCACCGTGATCGCATCACCTTCCCAGGACATTATTTCCCGAGATCGTCGTCGCTCCAGCGATTTCCTTTCAGGCAAGCTGACCGCCATTTTCCAGACAACTCAGCGCCGAGCGATGAGATCGATGAGAAGTGATGTGATTCGTGGAAGTTTGGGAAGGAGAGAGGTTACTGGTAGGCCTCTGTAATGTGAGAGAGGCACACGGCGTGTTCTACGCAGATGGTGAGTCTCCGTTGACTCTCCCCCGCCCAGGCACCCAAACACGCCCGAAACTTTCTTTCCTTTAGATCGGCTCTCCACACCCGCTTTTTCTCCCTCAGAGTCGTACACTGCCCAGATGAACGCGCCAGAGAACGAAGGCGATGATTCCTTTGCGAAATTTTCGTTTTCTGCCCAACTACGGCGAGGGCTACATTGGGCGAAAGCGGCCGACGATTTTTTATCGCGCGATGGGCGCCGAACAGCGACTCCATCAACACGCCACCTGAAGGCAACATATCCCCAACCGTGCGGGCCGCATCCGTACCTAGTAGCGCGACGTCCAACGCTGCCAGCATCTCCTTTGGCGACTTGGCATCAAGGCTTGCTTTAATGGACCAACGGCTATCTGGAAACTCAAGTTGGACCCAGTAGAGCTTCAAATTTAAAATCCAGCCGACTCGGAACCATCAGTACTCGCCGATCGTGTTGCTGCGTTATTCGCCATCTCAGCGAGAAGATATCGGACCCCAGCCGGGCCTCTCGTTCTCCGCGCCCCATTCCCGGCGGTTTACAATTGCGGGAGATGACGATATCACCTTCACTGTCGACAAGATACGGGAGAAATTCATGCACGGATTCACAGGTCTATGCGTGGAGAACCTCCTCGCGCGTCCGTTCTTCCGGTTGGGCTGTCGGACGTATCTACTGATTCCACTCACGCAGACCAGTCAGGGGTTCTAGGCTTGAGGTCATTATCATCGACTTGGCGGAACCGGAAAGCGTGGTACGGATCGCGTCTGCCGAATCCAGGGGGTCGTTTGGAGCTGGTCTCCGCTGGCGACGGACGGGCATAAACGGCCTTGGCTTCGAGGGGTGCGCAGACTGTCCCGAACGATCTGGCCCTTGGAAAACTCGAAGAGTACGGAGGGAAGCATAGAGTGGCTTGGCAAGCCATCGAGATGCCGTCGCTTATTCCTCACTGTGAGCACATCTCCGGTTTTATTTGGGGAATTCTTTTGATTTTAATGGCCGTGCCTCTCTAATGCTTGGATTTAGTTAAGAATGCTCTGTGCGATCTCAGAGCGGCCATGCTGTCCATCCCTAATCGATATCCTGTAGAGTCGATCCTGATAGAACTAAAGCGATGCAAGGCACAGCCTTTGGTGGCCATCATACAGTGGTCCTCATGGCCAGATTCACACGGCTTTCACCCCGGCCCAGGCGGCATATGTATTACGAGGATGCATGGCCCCCCAAACATTATCTTTGTTGATTATTCTAAGAGGCCATACACGCATATACAGTATATACGATGAACCCTACTAAACGCCTGAGTCGGTGCGAATGATGTCCGGAACGAATGAATATGCGCATTAACGCTGCACTGGATGCATAGAAAAGTATTAAAAAACAGTAGGAAAAAAAGTTAGTAACTAAAAGATCGGAATATGTGAGGTGTAGTGATATTGTGTAGTAGTTGCCGCTGTTGGAATCGAGCTCGGGCGGCTCGGCTTACGCGTTCCAGCACCCTAGTCCCTTAGTCTACATTTTTATGTATACTATAATCCCCTTCCATTCATACTGAGTATTACTGACATTACATACATTTCTCTGAGTATATAGCACCTGTAATCACACCGGGCACCCTCGCGCGTTTGCCCACACTCTAACCCGCCAATCCCACTCGTTCTCCCGCACGCCCGCGGCCGTTCTTCCAACAGCCGCTACGTAGTGCGGTTCTGCTTCGGTTCTAGGCTTCTAGCGTGCCTCTGGCACAAACCTCACGCTGTCAACGAGCGGAGGGTAATTATCATGGTAATGCTTGTAGTATCCTCGGTGGAGGTATCCCCATGACGTATCTTTTGAACCGGTTAAGTACAATTAGAGCGAACAATCGTGCCAAGGAAGACACACCTCTTCGATGTCGTTCGAAACCTCGATGAGTGAGTCAAAACTGGGAGAGGTCATGAATGAGGCGTTGTATATGCTTCCGTTACTCTGTAGGGTAATAGAAGATGGATATGGAAGAAGTTGTGAATTTTCACGGTTGATAGGAGGCCTAATCGTGTCCAAACTTGAACTTGAACCCCCAATGTGCGAGTCACCGAGAGAGGATGAGGATGCCGCATTTCGTAAGCCATAGTTTCTACTGCTTCCAACTTCAATCACCCTGATCCCAAAGAGGCGGCTGCGCTTAGCTCGGAAGCCCCTGATAAAGACACATTGATCCGCCATCGTGGGTGGGTTTTGCTTTCCGTGCAAACAAAAGAAGAATCAGCGCGTGTCAAGCAAAACATTAGTCTGGGGAACGAACTGGATCAAAACGGCTGTTGTGATATCCACAGTTCCCCGACCATGGCCCCAAACGAAACTGGCCCCAACGTTGCTAAGCGTTCTGCTCGCAATGAAATTTCTGCCTCGGACTTGAAATCGTTGTCCAAAGATACTGCGGCAGCCCATGAGGTGACCATAGTACAACCAGAAACAAGGATAAGATCTTCCATGCGCTCGACCCAGAGATCGTTATTCCGTGCCCAGTTGAACCAGCTGTCTCATGATCTCGGATGTAGTCTTCGAACACTTTCGTGCGGATAACATCTAGGCGGCGACCCCCGTTGGAAGACATAAAAGTGCTCCATGATTCTGGAACTTATACGTGACACCTTCCATACTACGAGAATGTCAAGTCGACTGAGTTGTCTGGAAGAGGACTAATAACTCACTTTGGGATCATAGCCTGCACATTACCAGCATTTATCCTTGCGGTGACAGAACGAGAAAGAGAACTACTTCGTCAAACTGGGCTTCAATCGTATTGGTGAATGGACCGCCGTCCAGGGGATCGTAAGGCTCTGGATTTCCGAGTAATCTATTTGACTGATGGTCCCATGGCAGCATCACGTTGAACATGGAATGAACATCCCTCCGTCCAAGTAGCCAACATCGCCGATCGAGACGTTGTTGCAGATCTCTTTCGGAGGTTTTGGATTCCACAACGCAAGCCCGTGAGACCGTGCCGAGAGTTGGTCTCGGTAAACGTTGAAGGCCGAATCTACCGAATCCACCATGAGGGAGGGAAGTGTGTTTGTGCTTGTGGGCGTACGTCATTCCAATTCCGCAATTATACTTGCGGGTTTGTTATCGATGGCAGTGACCGCGCGGCGATCGCCGGAGGCTGACATCCGCCTCGACTTATACTCACTGCACTACAATACCAGTATAATAAAACTGACTCCACATATTCAAACTTGCGTGTGGAAATCGGAATGCAAAAATGATGGTGCCTTTCTTACGCCGCCCACCATTTGATTCGCTCAGTCCGGTGCTCTAATACTTTAATGGTAACTTTATGTGCAGACGAAGCATTTTCTTGTCGTAGATAAGACTAGTTTCACTCGAAACAGGCGTCACGGATTCCGAGTCTATTACGATGTTCTTGATGACATACATGCTTTATCTCTCGGCTTTTTGTCCTGCTTATGCATGGCCCTTGGATCCCTTTTTTCAATCCATTCAATTATTATTATCAAGCTTCTGCATTCCAAGGCGCAACATGTCTAGTAACGCAAGTACAAAGAACCCGTGCGGTGGAAAGGGTACCTCGCAAGTAAGCTGTGATATACACCAGTGCTGTACAGTATGCCTACTAGTGTTATCCGCACTGGAGTCATTAATACAAAGAAAAAGAGGAAGCGAACAGACGGAATAAATGCGAGACCATTTCCCATCGGAATATGCCTTTGCTTTCTCTCAGTAGTCATTTGGTTCGTTTCCCGGGGGTCACGTCAAAGACGTCAGCGCTGGTGGGAGCACGGGGTCCAACGGTGATCCCTTGCCCCATGTAGGACTTGGCGGTGGTGAATAATATGCAGAGTGGTATGAGGCACGATCATCATCATCATTATCTAAAGCAGGACCAGTCCGTTGGTCGTCTCTGTGGATGTCATCCTGAGCCACACTTGGTGCGTGTCTCTCTACGATGGGATCCCGGACGCCAATTGGAAAGACTGATTCCACAGCGGAACCCTGATCATTCGGGTCACCTTGTGGAACACGAGGTTCGGCAGTGAAATTCTGCTCCGGTTCGAGGCCGGTCTGGCTGTCGGGCACAGGGTTTGGATGGTCACGTTCCGGATCCAGACCAGCGATATCTTCCTGGCCTTCCGCAAGACCCTTCCAAATGCTTTCTGCTTCAAATAAAACCCGAAAAATAGGCGGGCTTATCATTAGCGTAGGGCATAGAACGACGGCCAAGTTGCTAAGTGGCATGCGAATAGCCTTCCGCTGAGCCACAAAATTGATCAGATCAATGACAGTGTAAAGAAGGTCCCTGTTCTCCTGGGGGAGACGTGCCAAAAGGGAGGCAAAAGCATTCAGCAGGTCCTGTGACGGGGACCGCATTCCAGAAAAGCTGGGCAATGCCAGGGTCGACAGGGAAGGCGGCTTCCGCAAGGAATGGCTATCGTAGGACCTTGATGACGGCATCGGTCCCTTTCCACTAACATTCGTGCAGGCGCGGCCTGCTCGTCGATAGACTTTCTGACGTTCATCTCTCTAGACATGGCAGTCTCAAAGTAGGGATTAAGAGCATGCGTGAGGATGGGCTCAGGAACTGTTCGTGCGCAAGTTAGAATTATCCCGATTACTAAATAATGGATCACGCACGTTCGCGAAGGTAAGTTTTGAAAATAGATGCCACCGCATGAGGATCCAGGTCGCCCGGTGAACTTTCCAACATGTCAAAATCTGCACCCGCATCGAATTCAGATTGTAACTTGGCAACGTGTGCCGCACGCCCGCTGATTCTGTTTGTTCCACATTAGGAACAAAACAGTTTAATCAATACCGTAACCTGTCTCACCGTAAGAGACCTTCTTCCTCGACACCCCATTTCATCAGATGTTCCACGCAACGAACAACAAGTGCAGGCAGCCGCCGCTCGTGAAGGACGGGTGAGACTACATAGTAATATAAGCGAATATACAATAGGTGCAGGGACAGTGTGTGCCCCACCTGATTGAGAATCGCCAGATGTAGGCGGAGCGAGGCGTACAGCATCAATCGCAGTGTCTTGGACACAGGCCCTCAGTGGCCGACCAAAGACCAAGCCACCAATAACAAAACCGCCAGCGCTACTACGCGATGGCCCACGTAGACAGGGGCCAAGTGACGGGCCCGTAGATCCAAACGATCCTGACTCGGTATGTCGAGTCGAAATGCCTCTTATAGTCATCACGCTCCATGCCGCAGATGGCGCGGTACTAGGCGTCCAACGCTGCTTGCCCTTGCCCGCTTGTGACACGTGTGTTGGAAGCCATACATTAGATACGTTTAGTCCAAAGTCTGTTCCAGCGCTTAACGGAAATGATGTCGAAAGACCGGAGGTGTTATGACCCAAGCCAAGACTGCCAAAGGCACGTCCCATGCGTTCGACAGCACGCTTACCGAAACCCATAGCAAATCCCGCTGCAGGCGCCAGGCCACTAGTTACGGTGATAGCTGTCTGTCGAATGGAACCAAGTTGTCTTGGCTGTGGTTGTAATGGACGTGTAGCTGAGGTTGCAGCCGACAATGCTTCGAGGTTACCCCTAATCCTAATGTGACTCCCCATTAACGGGGAATCATCGGTGTTCAAAGGACCGGTGATATCGCCTGCAGAAGCCTTGCTCAACGTAGCCCCGTCACCTGAGGGTCGATGAAGGGATGCAGGCCCACCAGAAGGTCGACTCTCGGAACTGGGGTTTGGCGTTGTGGTATCCTCGGCGAAGGCGTCCTCGTGATATACCTTTTGAACCCGCTAAGTACAATAAGAGAAAACGATCATGCAATGCACGGGAAGACACACCTCCGCGATATAGTTCCGAACTTCGAAAAATGAATTATAACTGGGGGAGGTCATGAATGACGCGTTGCATACGCTTCCGTTACTTTGTAGGGTAGTAGAAGATGGGTATGGAAGAAGTTGTGGATTTTCATGGGTAGGAGGCCTAATCGTGTCCAAACTTGAACTTGAACCCCCGTCGTTTCTCTGAAGAGTAGGATGTCGATATGAAGAACGTTGTGGATATTCATTGTTGATGGGGGGCCTAATCGTGTCCACGGCCCCAATATTCGAGTCGTCATCCTTAAATTAACGTATCATGATCCTTTCTTTTTTCACCTCACAAAAAGACAACCCACTTCCGGAACGCCTAACGCTCGTACCACTTGCATCTTACCGTCCCTGCGGTTGTCGCAGTCAACAGAAAGGAATCTGCTTTAATTCGGACTAGCCTGATCTGGGAAGAGGACGCACTTTACTCGAAAGCCCCTGATGAAGACACATTGATCCTGAGTCATAGTGGATTTCTGCTTTCCATAGAACAAAGAAAAATACATCAATGGGTGCCGACTAAACGTAGCTTGGGGAACGGACTGGGTCGAGACGACTATTGTGATAGAATACGCGTCCCCGAATGTTCGACCAAACAAAACTCGCCCCGCCGTTATTGAGCGTCCTGCTTTCCAGAGAGATTTTCGCGTCCATGCTGTCGTCCAAGAACGCAGCGACAGCCCATGAAGTGACCAAAGTACGACCAGAGACGAGAATAAGATCTTCTACGCGCCCGACACCCAGTCGATTCTTCTGTGCCCAGGTAAACCAGCTATCCACATGATGTTGGACGTAGTCCTCGAAGGCTTGTGCGCGGATAACGTCTTCGTGGTAACCCCCGTTTGGAAGAGACAAAAGTGCTCCACGTTTCTGGAACTTATACGTGACCCCTTCCACACTGCGAGGATGTTAAGTTGACTAGGACTGTCCGGGAGAGGATTATTACTCACTCGTCGGGTGTCATAGCCTGCAAATTTCCAGCAGTTGTCTCTGCCGAAACATAACATGAGCAGTGTTTTACTGTGTCGAATTGGCGCTTAATGGTATTGGCGAATGGACCGCAGTCCAAAGACTCGTAGGGTTCGGGTTCACCAAGTGTCCTATTCGAGTCGTGGTTCCATGGAAGCATCACATTGAACATGCGAATGAAAGACCCTTCATGTAAGTAACCAACATCACCGATGGAGATCTTGTCATAGATCTCTTTGGGAGGGTTTGGATTCCATAAGGCAAGCCCATGAGACAGGGTCGTCATTTGATCCTGGTAAACATGGGAGACTGGGGGTAAATTTACTGGCATGGGGGAGGAAGATGAATCTGTATGTACTCATGCCCAACCCTCATCGTGGCGACCACGTTCAAGTTTCGGGAACACCCGGGTCTAGATTGACATATTGACTTTCTGGGGCGGTGTTAACTACGCGCCGATCGCGATAGGCTGAATCTGACCCGGATTCTGACTCAGGATTACACGATGCCAAAACTACGACGAGCAAGAATTATGACGTTCTTCATAAAGCCAAGTAGATCCGATGGGTCGTTCACCGTGATCGCATCACCTTCCCAGGACATTATTTCCCGAGATCGTCGTCGCTCCAGCGATTTCCTTTCGGGCAAGCCGCTGACCGCCATTTTCCAGACAATTCAGCGCCGAGTGATGAGATCGATGAGAAGTGATGTGATTCGTGGAAGTTTGGGAAGGAGAGAGGTTAGGGAGGCTTAAATACACGAGAGTCCCTACTTAGCGCCTGCACCGGCGAGAACGATGGCCGGATGTGTGCGTCAACGCTGAGCTGGACGTATGTAAAAAATGTCGGAAAAATGGAACAAAAATTATTAGTAGCTATAAGAACGGTGCTAAGGAAAGAATGTAAAACGTGTAAAGTTGTGCCCTTGTGGCAAGAGGCGATTGTCGTTGTCCAATGTCTGACAAGAGGGAAGAGAGTCAGAGAAAGGGTATAGGACGGGTGGTTCTGAGGGCGGAACGGTCTTCAATTCGTTCGCAGTTATCTTGCACCGGAGGTCGAGGTGTCGGACGATGATGAAGCGGTGAAGATGAGGCAATGAGGGAGGAAGAATGATGATGGTCAAAACGGGAAGAACTATACAGTTCTGGTATGTGGCTGACGGGCGCTTCCAACGTGGTCATTCCGCTCCGTCCGATCCACACGCAGCTCTGACGCACTCCTTACAGTAACTAAGAAACAAGGGCCTGTTACGAGGCTAAGATAGAAATACTTGAGGTGTGCTGATGCTGTGTGGTTGCCGCTAGTGCTGATCATCATTGTCCATGGGTCGAGAAAGGGGGACGAAACTGGAGAGAAAAGAGGAGAATGAGTGGCAGTGAGGGTGAGATATCTACACAGTCGGACCTGTGGCTAGCGGGCACTCCCCACCATGGTTGTTCTGTTTCGGATCTAGCGTACCTCTGGCACAAACCTTACATTGCGGAAGGGTCATTATCATGGGTAATGCTTGTAGTATCTTCGGGGAAGGCATCGTCGTGACGTATCTTTTGAGCCCGCTAAGTACAATTAGAGCGAACGATAATGCCTAGGAAGACATACCTCCACGACTTCGTTCAGAACCTCGATGAGTGAGTCATAAGTGGGGGAAGTCATGAATGAGGCGTTGTATATGCTTCCGTTACTCTGTAGAGTAATAGAAGATGGATATGGACGAAGTTGCGGATTTTCATGGTTGATAGGAACAATCGTGTCCAAACTTGAACTTGAACCCCCAATGTGCGAGTCATCACCGAGTGAGGATGATTCAGTACGTGGGCCGAAACGTAAGCCGAAGTTTCTCTCATGAGTACGACGTGGATTTCCATCAGCCGTGCCGCTTCCAATTTGAGTCACCCTGACCCAAAGAGGACGCGCTTTGCTCGGAAGCCCCTGATAAAGACGCATTGATTCTCAGTCATGGGTGGGTTTTGCTTTCCATGCAATAACATAAGAAGGATTAGCGCGTGCCGAGAAATAACATAAGTTTGGGGAACGAACTGGGTCGAAACGACTGTTGTGATACTCCACGGCTCCGCTGATGTTACCCCAAACGAATCTGGCCCCAACGTTGCTAAGCGTTCTGCTCACTAATGAAATTTTCGCCTCGAAGTGGTTGTCCAAAGATACCGCGGCAGCCCATGAGGTCACCATAGTACAACCAGAGACAAGGATAAGGTCTTCCATGCGCTCGACACTGAGTCCCCTAAGCTGTGCCCAGTTGAACCACCTGTCTACATGATCTCGGATGTAGTCTTCGAACACTTTCGTGCGGATAACGTCTAGGCGGCGACCGCCGTTTGGAAGTGATAAAAGTGCTCCACGATTCCGGAGCTTATACGTGACACTTTCCGTACTACGAGAATGTCAAGTCGACTGAGCTGTCTGGAAGAGAACTAATGACTCACTCGTCGGTATTTGTCTCTGCAGTGACAAAACGAGAGATGAGGACTACTTCGTCGAACTGGGCTTCAATCGTATTGGTGAATGGACCGCCGTCCAGGGGATCGTAAGCCTCCGGATATCCGACTAATTCATTTGACGGATGGTCCCATGGCAGCATCACGTTGAACATGCGAACGAACATCCCTTCGTACAAGTAACCAACATCTCCGATCGAGACCTTGTCATAGAGGTTGAGAGGGTCTGGATTCCACAACGCGAGCCCGTGAGACCGTGCCGAGAGTTGGTCTCGGTAAACGGTGAAGGGTGGATCCGAATCTACCGACATGAGGGAGGAATGTGCGTTTGTGCTTGTGGCCGTACGTCATGCAATTATACAATTAGACTGTAGTTGCAGGGTTTGTTATCAGGTACTGTAGTGATGGCAGTACAACAACTGCCACACCCGGCGGGCTGTCTGTCACCTCTGGTTGTGCAGTTGGCCACGCGGCGATCGCCGGAGGGCTGACGTCCGCCTCCGATCGCCTCCGACTTTTCGACTTGCACTTACTGCACTACAGTACACTATCTCCACATATTCAAACTTGCGTGTAGAAGATAACGCAAAAATGGTGATGCCTTTTCTCCGTCCTCCACCATTTGTTCCGTTCAGCCGGGTTTTTGTAGCTAAGAACTGCTTATCGTACTGTCTGCGAATTTCGTACGGTGCTGTCGAACTCATCAAGCTAACTAATATAAATCTCGTTCTGGATACTGAAAACAATAACTTATCGTACTTATACAGCGTAAGAGAAAATGGATCTCGTCGAACCATTATCAACCCGTGCTAGGCTCACGGAGTAAAACCGCAATCTCTGGGCGTCGACTTCGCAGCGATGTGTGGTACGGTGTTTCGCCCTTGTCGTTCAACGCATCTTTGTCCACACGACGGTCGCCGAGTAACAGTCTTACAATCTCGATGTGTCCATGGCGCGCTGAGAAATACAACGGGGTGCAACTACTCTCCTGCCTTGCGTTCACATTTGCACCATTATTGATCAACTCGCGCGAGACTTCGAGGTGTCCAAATCGTGATGCAGCATGCAGCGGGGTCCAACCCCACTTATCACATGAATCCACCTCTGCGCCCCACTCGATGAGCAGGCGCACGACATCGACGTTTCCCTTGGCCGCTGCTAGGTTTAATGGAGTTCTGTGGTGGCTTTCATTTCTGTAGTTGACATCTGCTCCCCGGACGAGCAATGATTCCAAGACGTCCATGTTTCCCTCTTCCGCGGCAGCATGCAACGATAACTTTTCCTCGTCCTTTTCATCGTCATCAGCGCCATACCGAGTCACGTTAAATGTAGTTGAGCACACCTCGTCTTGAATATTTCCATCTACTTCATACTTGGCAATGAACTTTGCAACCTCCGCTTGGTCATTCTCCGACGCCAATTTGGCTGCAGTTTGATTGGCCTTGTTAAGTACGTTGACATCAGCACCCCGCTGAAGCAACAACTTTACGACTCTAAGGTGCCACGTTGCGACGCTGCGTGCAACAATGTCCCGCCATGTCGGTCCGTAATACCCAGATTCGCTCCGAGGTCGATCAAGAGACTGGCCATCGCGACTTCCCCATTCCATACTGCTCGGTAGAGGGGAGTTTCTTGCTTGTCATTAAACATGTCGACAATTGCACCACGCTGGATCAGCAATCAGTAACCTCCATGTGACCGTTAGCCGATGCTAGATGTAAGGGGCTCGAGAGGTCATCGCGCTGGATGTTCACATCAACGCCTTGGCCTAGCAACAGCCATGCCATGTCGTGATGTCCATGACGTGAGGCAAAGTGTAATGGTGCCTGGCTCCGGTTGTCCAGAGCGTTAATGTCGGCGCCTCGCTCGATGAGGAAGCGCCCAACTCCGACTTCGCCCTTGATTGACGCCAAGCCAAAGGGGTCTTTTGGGAACCATTCCGAATGTCGATGCGAGCGCCGTTGTTGATCAGCAGTTGTACGACGTCGAGATGACCGTTATGTGACGCAATGTGCAGTGGGTTCTGGTGTTGTCGTCGCTAATATGGATATCTGCGCCTTGCTCAATAAGGAAGACAACGACGTCAAGCCTCCCGCTGCTTGATGCCAGGTACAACGACGTCTGTCCATTTCCGTTCCGAATGTTGATATCGATGCCACACTCTAACAAGATCTCCGTGGTTCTGAGATGTCCATTATACGAAGCCTTGTGGAACGGAGTCCAGCCTTTGTCATTCGCGTGTCAGACACGGCAGCCCTATTCTTGATCAAGAATCGAGTAACGTCTGGATACCCTTTCCCTGCTGCGCGGTCCAAGGGAGTTTCCTCTTTATCGTTCCGGCTATTGACAATTGCAGAACGCTCGATTAGCAATTCTACCATGTCAAGGTGCCCATTGTTTGACGCAAGGTGGAGTGGTGTCCAGCGATCTGCTTTCTGCGCGTTCACATCGGCGCCACGGTTTATTAGGAGTCGCGCGACGTCAAGGTGCCCATATCGTGATGCTTGATGCAGAGGAGACCATTGCTGGGTCTCGCGTGAGTCGCGCGCGTTCACCTCGGCACCACCGTTTAGCAATAGCCGTGCGATGTCGACGTGTCCATATCGTGACGCCGAGTGTAATGGAGTAATGCCATCTTTGTCTCGAGAATTAACGTCTGAGCGACGGTCTATAAGGAGGCGTGAAACACCAAGCTTCCCATTAAAACAAGCCAGGTGTAACGGTGTCTCTTGATCGTTATTCCGGAATCAGGACTTGCACCAGATTCGAGTAACAGCTCCGCAATGTCACGATACCCACAGTGTGCCGCCGCATGTAGTGGGGTCCAGCCTTCATGGTCGGCGGCATTCACGTTGGCGCCAAATTTTACGAGGAGCCGCACAATCTTGAGTGCCGATACCGGTGTGACACAATATCCGCCCTGTGATACCCGGTGAAGTGGAACTCTGTCCGCGTTGTCGCGAGAGTTGGGATCTGCACCACTTTCAAGGAGTAGCGATGCGACCTCAAAATGACCCTTGACTGAGGCGGCGTGTAGCGGAGTCGTGTGAGAACCACCCCTTCTCGTGACGTCCGATGATTGGGCAGAGGCAAGACTCTGTACGAGGCTAGGGAAACCGCACAGAGAGGCGTAGTAAAGTGGCCCAGCCTCAGGCCACGTCGGGTGTGTCGTTGACATGGGCTCCGTCCAATGACGGTCGATGTCATATAGCCAAACCCATGCCGCAAAATGTGGTTTTCGAGGGTCAAACAGGCGTTCCATGAGTTCGCGGATGTGTGATGATACGTTGCCATACTGAGCATGATCGACCCAGTGTCGGGCGGCATATGGGGCAGGGGGAAGCGATCTATGGTATCCCTGTCGATTTTGTCATCGAGTTGGAGGAGGACGCTGAGGTCAGCGTGCGCAAGGAGAGTATGGGCAGGTTCGGGGAGAATGTGATAGAACGAAAGACGTTCTTCGGCATTTTTGATTCGTTCCGAGGTCAAGAATTCCTTGACAGAAAAATGCGCGAATTGTACTATTTGACTGTCTCCTTGATTGATAATGGTGATCAGACTGGAGCACGTGGACATCACCAATTTTTCTGCATCCGGTGGCCGACAACGTTTATTAGACGATGTGGGCGATGTCGCATCGAACTGAACTGACAAAACTGCTGCGAGTTCCTCAATGCGAAGCGGCCGAATAGACACCAAGAGGCACTGGAACAGCTTCTGCGCATATTTTCGTTTTTGGTTATCGATGTCCAGCAACGTCCGCTCGTATGTTCCATAAGACCCTCCGGCAGGTCGTTAGCGCGCCTTCGATATCGTTCGAATAGTAGCGAAGCACATTGTCAATCTGGCACGCGTCCATCGGAACCTTTGAGCTGACGTGAGTACCCAATGTGAGGTGCATGACGATAATGATCTGAACCTACATGCCATTCGCCTTTTGCGAGAGCTGTTAATAACCAGTTTCTCATCCTCCTCTGTCCAATCCTGTCCTTCTTTGAATTGACAAGAGACTTGATATACGCATTTATATCGGCCTGTTGACCAGCCTGATCATGAAGAGAAATCTGGTGAGGGTTCAACGGCTCAAGCACGCTTGGATATCCTCTTCCAGTCGGCTAGCCACACATAGATGCACGTTCGTAAGTTGCAAACCAATAAGTTCTTTGATTAGGTCCAAAACTCGCCGCGGGCTGACTGTGTCCCGATGGATTTGGACATTCGTCGAGACCGTCAACGATAATAAAAATCCGACCTTGTCTCGGCTGACTCAGCATGCCCATTATACATGTTTTGAGCGCGATAGGTGTGGGTGTTGGTACAAGGCCATGGTCGGAATATAGATTGGATAGAATGTCGCGGCAGGAATCCGACTGGACAGAAAGTTGCAAAATGAGGGAGGAGAGGAGGCCATAGCAGTCTTGCTTCTTGGGATCCCGAAAATCAAAATAATAGTACGCGATGTTAGCCAATCCCATTGCGTACTTGCGTTTAATGCCATCAATGATTGCGGATCTGGCAGGCGCTCTGAATAACCTCGAAAAATACATGAAGACATCACATACATGAGCGTGCTCTTCCCTGCACCCGCTTCAAAATCAATAATTATTAATGCAATGCACTGTCAGCGGTTCGCACAACACATACGTTTACCGTGGATCCACAAGAGCGACCCCACCGCATTCCATTTCTTTAACGCTTCGCTCTCGAAGAACCATGCTCCGGTTCCACTATGTCGTAATTTCGAAACAGAGTCGTGATTTGTGGACGAGTCAGGGGGAGAGAGCCATTGCTGAAAAGTGCCATTGCTGAATAAGCTGGACACCTAACAAGACACCGTCAATCTAGGCCACAAAAGGTGTGGGGGAAACAAACTGTTCATCCTTTTCGTTTCGTTAGTCGCAAGGCTATAGACCAAAGCAAAGGTCTGTGCACCAGCCGCTAGACCCTCATGCTTGGTCAATCGATCCAATTTCTGGAGGGCAGGCTGTATACTTGTCCTTCTCCCACAAGAGCTTCACGAATTTCTCTGTGACACGTTGAGCATCAGCAGAATAACTGTGACTGCCCGCTTACTGATCCGCCCTGCTGATCTGTTTGGTAGCAGGGCAAGCACCGAAAGTAATAAATTATTATTTTGATGATGATATCCGTCACTGGAACCATCTCAGTGCGCGGAATTGTCGTATAGGCCTTCAGACGGTTGAGGAAATCCTCCAAGGACTCGAAGAGATCCAGGAGGGCATCGTAGCTTGACGAAACCTTACTGGCAGTCTGGCATACTCATTCATCACAAGGGACTACAGTATTCAAAGGGCGAGATAACGGGACGTACGTCGAGGAGAACACCGATCCCAGCGAACACAGCCTTTGCTGGTGTGAAGTGGGCCTGACCGGGGTCACGTTAAAAATTCACCAGATGGCATGCGTAACTCACTGCTGGCAAGCTGAGCACCTCGCTAAGGGTACCCGAGATTGTACGAAGGACCTCAACCCACGGAGTGACGGATTTTATCAGTCTCTGATTTCTATTGCGATATTTTTTGAATCCCTCCTCCTGTTCCCGAAGTAGTTGATGGATATCTTCGAGAGTCTCTAACTGTTCGAGCTTGTCAGCAAAGGGATGCGTAGACAGGCCTATTCCGGTTCTTCGTTCGTAGTCGGCCAGGGCGTCGTTAAACAATTCGATGTTATAAGTAGAGGACGCTGCTTGTCCTGGTTGTCTAGTCGACGACATGAGGAAAATGAATTATTCGCTGAGACGTCCTTTCGTTCGGAGGGACTGTACTGAGGAGAAGTGTTCAGGGAATGAATCGATGGTATATCTAAAGGCGCGCAAGGCTGTGTATACGTATACCACGAGGGCCGAGGCAGGTCCATTTCTAATCTTACTGTTGTCACTGAACCGGTCGGGGTCAGTTCAGTGACCCTTTTTGGTCAATTGTAAGCATGTACAAATAAGCTCTCTGACCCTGTCACGTTCCAGAAGGACTGACCTGCCAGGGCAAATCGGTCATACCAAGGGTGTTCGGCCGGAAGTACGCCGGGCACAGGCCGGGCAAGAAAGCTGCAGCGATACTGAGAGTTCGAAGATCACTTGGTCACACACGAAATGACAAAAGGACGATGAGCAAGACGTTGTTCATAAAGTCAGGTAGATCCGATGCATGTGTCGTTCACATCGCCTTCCCAGAGATCAACGATCAACGATCGTCGCCTCGGCGATTTCCCCCTCGGGCGCCAAGCCATGATGCATGATCGATGATCGATGATCATTCGCACAAACTCGGCGAACGATCAACGATCTTGAAGTTGTTCTACGCAGAGGGTGAGTCCCTCCGTTATCTATCCTGAGGCTACCTAAAACTCTGAAACTTCTTTCCCTCAGATCCGCTCTTCACACTCGATTTTTCTCCCTCAGAGGTCAACGTTGTTACACTGCCGAGGCGAACGCGCTAGAGAGCGGCTGAGAATCTTTATCGCGCAGTGGGCGACGAACCGCAACTCCGTTAACTCGCCGTCAGAGGGCAGCATCACTGCGCGGCCGTATCCGTACCTAGTAGCGGCGCGACGTCAACGCTGCCAACATTTTCTTTGGACAAGCACAGTTCGTCACGGATGACACTTTGTTCTTGAGCAACGAGTACAGCGAGGACGGAAGGCGACTCGGCATCAATTCTTGCTTTAAATCACCAACGTCTATATGGGAACTTCAAGTTGGACCCAGTAGAGCTTCAGCGCTTCAGCTTCAACATCCATCTGACTCAGAGCCATCAGTACTGGCCGATCCTGCCGCTGCGCTATTCGCCATCTCAGCGACGAATATATCGGACCCCAGCCGACCTCTTGTTCTCCGCGCCCCATTCCCGGCTTAATGCCGCAAGTGTTTCTCCCGAGGGCTCCATGCGTCCTGCTTCTCGTTGCACAGTTTCGGTTTGCAAGTGCGGGAGATGACGATATCATACCCACTGTCGACAAGATACTGGAAAAGTTCATGGGCGGATTCGCAGGTCTGTACGCGGAGAACCTCTCGCGCGTCCGTTCGACCTGTTGGGTAGTCGGACGTATCTGCTCACGTGGACGAGTCAGGTCTCTAGGCTTGAGGTTATTATCACCGACTTGGAGGAACCAGAAAGCGTGGTACGGCTCACGCGCTCACGCCTGCCGAATCCAGCGAGGACTTTTGGAGCTAGTCTCCACTGGCAACCGGACGGGCGTAAATTGGCCTTGTATTCGAGGGCTACGCAGACTGTCCTGAATAAACTGGCCCTTGGAAAACTCGAGAAGAGTACGCAGGGAAACCTAACGTGGATTGGCAAGTCATCGAGATGCCATCGCTTACTCCTCGCGGTGAGTACTCCTCGGGTTTCTTTGGGAGAACTCTTTCGATTTTGATGGCCGTGTTTCTCCAATGCTTGAATCTAGTTGAGAATGCTCTGCGCGATCTCAGAGCCGCCGTGCTCCCCTTCCTAGTGTAGAGTCAATCTGATTGATCAACTTGAAAGGCGAGAGGCACGACCCTTGGTGACCGTCTTACACAGTGGTCCAATAGTCAGATTCCAACGGCTTTCACCCCGGGCCTGGCGGCATACGCATTACGAGAATGTACGCCCACAAACATTATCTTTGTTGACCATTCTAAGGGGCCACGCACACATAGATACATTGAACCCTACAAACCACCTGAGTCGGTGAAAACGATGTCCGGAACGAATGAATATCTAGAATACGAGGTGTACTGATCCAAAGGTCGAGAAAGAGGAGCGAAACTGGAGAGAAAAGAGGAATGAGTGGCTGTGAGGGTGGGAAATCTACGAAGTCGAACCTGTGTCTGGCGGGCACTCCGACATGGTTGTTTCACTTCGGTTCGAACGTGCCTCAGGCACACACCTTTCATTGTCAACGAGCCGAAGGTCACTATCAGCGAAGGCTTCCTCGTGACGTATCTGTTGAGCCCACTAAGTACAATTAGAGCAAATAATCATGCCCAGGAGGATAGACCTCCGCAATATCGTTCGGAACCTCGGTGAATGAGCTATGACTAGGGGAGGTCATGAATGAGGCGTTGCTTAGGTATCCGTTACTCTGTAGGGCAGTAGAAGATGGATATGGAAGAGGTTGTGGATTTTTATGGTTGATAGGAGGGCCAGTCCCGAACCTATCATCAAGAAAGGATGGTGCATTATGTAAGCCGTTGTTCCTCTGAAGAGTAGGACGCCGATATGGAGAAAGTTCATGGTTGATAGGAGGAGCAGGCCCAATCGTGTCCAAACTTGAACTTGAACTCCCGATGTGCGAGTCATCACCAAGAAAGGAAGATGCACTACGTAGGCCATCGTTTCTTTGAAGAGTAGGATGCCGATACAGAGAACGTATATGGTTGATAGGAGGAGGCAGAGGAGGAGGAGGCCCGGGAAAGAGAAAGGGTATTGCATTACGTAAGCCATTGTCGCTGTCGCTCTGAGGCTTAGAACGTTGAACGTGGTTTTCACGTGAAGTTTCACGTTGTTGTGGATTGACAATCGTATTTGAACTTGAACTGGAACCCCGAAAGGGTGCTCCATTACGTAACCCGTTGTCGCTCCGAAAAGGATATGGAGAACGTTGTGCATTTTTATCGCTTCCAATTCGGGTTGGCTTGATCACCGGAAGAGGACACGTTTTACTCGAAAGCCCCTTATGAAGACACATTGATCCCGATCCCTAGAATCCTGAAGAAAAGACATCAATGTGTGCAGACTAAGCGTAGCCTGGGGAGCGGACTTCTCGAGACAGAGAACTATTGTGATATAACACGCGTCCCCGAATGCTGGACCAAAAAAATTCCGCCCCGCCGTCGTCGAGCTTTCTGCTCGCCAGAGAGATTTCCGTGTCTATGGTGTCGCCAACGAACACAGCGGCAGCCCATGAGGTGACCATAGTACAACCTGAGATAAGGATAAGGTCTTCCATGCGCTCGACGCCGAGTTTGTTATTCTGTGCCCAGTTGAACCACATGTGTACATGATGTCGGATGTAGTCTTCGAACGCTTTCGTGCGGATAACGTCTAAATGGTGACCCCCGTTGGGAAGAGATAAAAGTGCTCCGTGATTCCGGGACTTATACGTGACACCTCCCATCCTAGGAGAATGTCAAGTCGACGTTGTATGGAAGAGGATTAATGACTCACTCGTCGGGTGTCATAGCCTGCAAATTTGTCTCTGCGGTGACAGAACGAGAGTAGTAATCTACTTTGTCAAAATGGGCTTCAATCGTACTGGTGAATGGACCGCAATCCAGGTAATCGTAAAGCTCCGGTTCTCCGAGTTTTGCATTCGACGGATGGTCCCATGGCAGTGTCACGTTGAACATGCGAATGAACATCCCTTCTTGCAAGTAGCCAACATCACCGATCGAGATCCTGTGGGCTGACTCATACGAGTCATACCTGTTATTGAGGCTGTTATTGCGAGCGAAGCGAAGCAATTAATCGGCCACACGTGATCCGTACAGGGTGACCCTCCCCAGAACAAACAAGTACAAATGGATTTTCACACCCCTGACCGAAAAAAAGAGCCCTCAAAAACCCCGTATTTCGCCCACAACTCGTGGAAAAGTTGTTGTCACTGTCCTTAACTTCACATGTACATTGCTTCTGCGAGAATACATACTCCTATCACGCAAAAAACGGGTTCCATCGTCGTTGACGGTCAGAATTTGGCTCGTCAGGGTGTGTTTGCACGTGTTTGCAATTCTCAAATAGGCAACTCCGTCTAAATCGAGCGCTGTCCAGCCACTGGCAACGACGACTAAATCGGGCCCTGTTGGCAACTCTATCTAAATCGGGCCAAGTTCTAGTCCAGCCACTGACGCAAAGAGTCTTCCGCGACCTCTCTTATCTTCACTTATCCTTTACTTGTGCAAGATTATTACAGATTTAAATTTTCGGACTACGTTCTTAGTGGGAACTTCTACTGGCAACAACGACTAAATCGGGCCCTGTTAGCAACTCTATCTAAACCGGGCCCTACTGTCCAGCCATTGACGCAAAGAGTCTTCCACGACCTCTCTTTATCTTCACTTGTCCTTTACTTGTGCAAGATTATGCAGAAATTAAAAAAATTTCGGACTACGTTCTTAGTGGGAACTGCTACTGACACAAAAATCTCATTCATGCTTCTCCGAATGTCTTGATCAAGCTTCCGATTGGCGGGACACTACTAACGCTTTCAGCTCTGCCCCGCCTCTCGTTTCACTGCTGCCCGCCTCTCTCACATAGATGTCTTGCTGGCAATGTCTCACATGCCTTTGCCGCTCTTCTCCTCAAGCTCTCCATGCCTTCCAACACGGGCCTCACCCTGCGGATTCGTCGCCAGACGGTGCAAGGAGAACATCACGTCCACGCAAATTCGTCGCAGCGGGAACACGTTCTCTGCACGGGGTGTGGTAGTTTCGTGCGGGCGACAGGGGACGTATGGAACCCGATATCGCAACTTTGTCTCCCTTGTCACATTAAAAAGAACTCAGAACCTGTTAGACTTACTATTCGCATCCCTCCTCGACGTCTCTGCACTGTCTGCTCTCGTGTTTATCCTATTCTCGATTTTCCACATCCGTCCGATCCCACACGCTGTCGATCCTGCCAAAGACGGGAACGGTGCTGTCGCTGTCGGAAGCTTAAAAAGAGGAAGCACTTCCGCAACGCGATACTCCGCGACCAACTCTTCAAGACTTGCCAAAGCTGTCGTGACAAGGCTCTCAATCGTATTCGGAGACACCGTGCCGCTGCTCACGCTCTTGGGCTGAGATGGTGCACACATGGTTCACACACGGTCACAGTTGCGGCGTGCACATCTGCAGGTAATGTTCTGCGGTCCAGCTGCTTACCATGCCTGGAGAGGAGACGTGCGGCGCGTGAACCACGGGTGCCTTCCCCGCGAATACACCACTTCGCCGAACAAGACGCTATTGACGACAGAGAGGGCGTTGCGTCCGAACGTCTGGAGCCTTCTCCGCGAATACACCACTTCGTTGAACAAGACGCTGTTGACAACAGAGAGGACGTTGCGTCCGAACCTCTTGTTTCCGACGACTTTGACGACGATACTCAATGGATGGACATCGACCTCCCACAGGACTCCGCTGTTTCAACACGAGAGAAAAAGTTGCTTCAAGACATGCGACAACGGCTGGCCAATGTCGACATGCAGCCGCAGTGCGGTACTTGTCATGAACACGCTTTCGACCTCACAATTCATCGTCAAACAAATGAATGTTCACGCTGTCATGCTGATAAACATGAGAATGGAAAGCAGTGGTCGAATGCGAACAACGTTAACCCACGTGAGCTCCGTTTCACTGTGTCGCCCGTTGCCTTAGTTCGCCACAGTCGTCCAACCGGACTGTCTAAAGGGCCTCACAGACATCGAGGAGATGTTGATCGCACGCATAAAGCCCATCATGCATGTGCGCTATACAACAAACCTCACAAATGTAACTGACCAGAGTTGTTCTTCGTTCTCTGGAGGTTCTTCCCCAACATCCCTCCAAAGCTTTGCTTCTTCGTCGATGGCGCGACTAGCTTCAAAATCAGAATCAGGCCAATACCGGACCTCTACCGTTCCTGTTCCGTCGTCCATGACATAAACATGATTCGTTGCGTGCTTCTGCACCGACACTACATGTGCCACCACTTTCACCTGGTTACAATAAGAAACGACTCCGAGCGATACAAAACCAAAAACGCACAAAGTCAAGCTCATCTTCTTCCAATATCCAACAGCCGTCCGCATCTCTCTTCGTAGCTCGGGTGAATTGCTTCACTGTGATGGGTCGTATCGTGTGATGAACAGACATAAATGCTCTGAAAAGAAGTGGAGGACAAATGAAATACAGACATCCAGGTCCTCTCTCCTTTCATGGAGCGATCACTCTCCCATTTGAAGCTTATTCGTGCGGACAACACTAAGATGAGTTCTGATCGTGTTGATTGTGTGCGGCTGAAAGCCGATCAATAAATGCATCCGATGCCTGACTTGTTGCACCCGGTAAATAATGTAGCTAGACGTCAATTGGGTGTGTGCAATCGGGGGAGGCCTTAGGAGTGCAACTGTCGTGGACAGTTGCTCGTGCTCGTGCTAATGCTTTCCACTTTTGGATGTGCCCGACTGCCCCGACAGTAAAACCTCACCGGAATATACAGATTTGGCTGTAAATTTTTTTTTCTCCGTATCTAGATAGCAACCTAAGCCAGGAAGAGACATATGACTAGCGAGCCCCCGCAGGATTTACCTGCGTCCATGTTAAACCTCTCTGGGAGATTTTGGATTCCATAATGCGAGCCCGAGAGACAGTGCTGAGAGTTGGTCTCGGTAAACGGCGAAGGGTGGATCTACCGGCATGGGGGAGGAAAGTGAGTTTGTGCTTATGGGCGTACGCCATTCCAATTATACAATTATGGTTGCAGGGTTTGGTGTTTGTTATCTAGCCTCGTGACCAGACCCTCACGGCCTCACCGGTCTATTTGTTATCAGGTGGCAGTTCAACAACGTACTGGCGCCATGGCCCATGGCACTGCAGTTGGCCGCGCGGCGATCGCCGGACTGCCAACGTCTGCGAGGAGACTGGACAGAATCAGTACTGTACGGGCCGCACAACCACCACATTCAAGCTGCCAACGTTGTTAAGCCTACCCTATCCTGCCCACACGACCACTCAACGTGAACACAAAGGGTTGGTATACAGAGCTGTCGAGCATCCTCGTGTACACATCTGCGCGATTTCTTTCCGACAACGGTGCGTCGCATCAATCAACATCTCCTTTCCTTTCTTGATTTGAAAGCAATGAAACTGGAACAGGATACTAACGGAATACATCACGCGATGCCAGTCATCCAAGTGTTATCAACTTCCCAGGATCATACACGAAATACCGAAAGAACGACCAGCAAGACGTTATTCAATGGGTCCGACCGTTCACGGGTTCACCCGTGATTGCATCACCTTCCCAGGACGTTATTTCCAGAGATCGTCGCTGCAGCGATTTCCCCTTCGGGCAAGCTGACCGCCATCCTCCGCGAGACAACTCAGCGAGCGATAAGAAGTGATTAAGTGATTCGTGGAAGTTTGGGAAGGAACATGGTGAGTCCCTTCGTTTTCTCTCCCCCGCCCAGGCACCCAAACATGTCCGAAACTTTCTTTCCTTTAGACAATGATTCCTTTGCGAATTTTCGTTTCCTGCCGACTTCGGCGAGGGCTACATTGGGCGAAAGCGGCCGATTTTTATCGCGCGGTGGGCATCGAACAGCGACTCCGTCGATACGCCGTCTAAGGGTGACATATCCGAGTCCCCAACCGTGCGGGACGTATCCGTACCTAGGAGCCCGACGTCCATCGCTGCCAACATCTGCTTTGGCCGAGCACACTTCGTCATGGATGTCACTTTGTTCGTGATAGGCTACGAGTGCAGCGAGGACAGAAGGCGACTTGGCATCAAGGCTCGCTTTAATGGGCCAACGGCTATCTGGGAACTCAAGTCGGACCCAATAGAGCTTCAACTTCAACATCCAGTCGACTCGGAGCCATCAGTACTGGCAGGCGACAATAGACATTTCAGCGACGAAGATATCGGACCCCAGCCGCGCCTCTCGTTCTCCGCGCCCCATTCCCGGTTTAAATGCCGCGCTCTGGTTCTTCCATGAGCTCGGCGGCCCATGCGTCCTGCTTCTCGTTGCAAAGGTTGGGTTTGCAAGCGAGGGAGGTGACAATATCATCCCACTGTCGACAAAGTACGGGAGACCTTCATGGACGGATTCACAGGTCTATGTGTGGAGAACCTCCTCGCGCGTCCGTTCTTCTGGTTGGGCGGTCGGACGCATCTGCTCACGCAGACCAGCCAGGTTCTAGGCTTGAGGTCATTATCCTCGACTTGGAGGAACCAGAAAGCGTTGTACGGCTCACGTGTGCCGAATCCAGCGGGGTCGTTTGGAGCTGGTCTCCGCTGGCAACGGACGGGCATAAATGAGCCTTGGCTTCAAGAAGTGCGCACACTGTCCGTACGAACTGGCCCTTGGAAAACTTGAAGAATACGGAGGGTAAGTTAGCCTAGAGTGGCTTGATAAGTCATCGGGATGCCGTCGCTTAATACGTGGTGAGTACACCTCGGTTTTAATGGGAGAGCCCTTTTGATTTTAATAGTTGTGCTTCTCTAATCTCGCTCCTCGCGCTGTATGGACTCCTACTTATCTGTATATGTGGTCGACCAGACCAGTTCAAGGTTCGTATTTGGTAATCTCGACTCACCAAACACATAGTAAACCTTTCTTTTGAGCCAATTTTAATTTTAGAATATGATGTTGCGGGCAGTGGCAACACTGTCGTTTAGTAAATTCCTCTGCATAAGTTCACAATTCTGCGATGCGAACCACCACCTGCTCTTCCGCATCTTAGAGACGTCGTGAGACGCGAACATCCAAAGCAACATCACCATCACGCTCGGCGACAGAGTAGCTTAGCTAATACTAAATGTGGAAATCCATATAAGGACCAAAGAGCCAAAAAGTGGCCGCAACAACTACACTACATAGCACTACATAGTTGACATAGTGCACTATGTAGCATTATGTAGCATTATATATAAAGACTAATCTATGGTAACTATGATAGCTACAGTCACTATATAGCTGGGTCTTGTTACAGATGCAACAAATGTATTAACACAGAGTTAGGAACGTAGCCAGAACGCTGGTCGTTCACTAGCGCAGAGGGTCATTTATTTGTGGTCAGAGGACGAGCAATTTCGTCTGATCAGGTCGATAATTTTGGCCAAGACGATATCACTGTCTTGGTACTCGAATCCAAGCTCGAATAGGGGCGCCGTTTTCAAAAAGTGGCAAATCTCGGCGTGGATGGTCGTCTTGAGACTGGAACTAGCAAAGTCGCCCATGATCGACTGAGCACCACTAAGTGACACATTGCCATGACGATCGAAAAAGTCGCAGAGGATAATAGTGAGGTCTACGATGTAGGCCACCACGAGGCAGATATACACATTCCTGAAGAAAGGGTTGAGGTCGAGTACGTGGTGCAAGAAGAGCGCGCTCGCCTGTTCTCATATCGTTCGTTCAGCCACGCAGCTCCCGTCCCTTGTGTATCACTTTGTCTAGGTCTACAAGAAATCAGACGCGTTGAACAATTTGATTCTCATCCATGAAGCTGTAGGTTGTACTCGCCTTGATGAGGCACCGATGGGTGGCCTACTTAGATCCTGGACAATATGAGAAATACCAACTTCGAACGCCTTGCTTGACAAGTACTGAACTCCCTAAGCACAAGACAGCCATGACAACGAGAAATAAAAGACATACTCTGTCCACATCGGGAAGGTTCCAGACCCCAACAATGTCCGAACGAATAACTTCAACACAGTTTGCTAGGGTTTGTCCCGCAAAGACTTCACTGGACCCGAGCCGACGCCAATACCCTATGGACAGAGTAACCTAGTTGAGCTGTCCTATATCGTGTGGAAAACATAATCCGCTCACGGCTTTGCCCAACTCTGTCGTACGATATGAGAAAAAAGGTTCAAGAGTAGAAAATTAGAAATGAGGTCACGCACTCTATAGCAGCCTGAATGTTGATGCTACAACTCGCCCTCTGTGAGACGGACCATGCAAGCGTCACAGGAGACATCCGTGATTGTGTCCTTTGTGCTTCGGGCGATGCAGAGATATCGCGTGAGTGACCCATGATGACATCTTTGTTGTTGCGACTAGCTTGACGATTAGATCGCGAAACCTCGGCCGTGCTGAAAGTAAGGTGTGAGACAACCCTTCTGCACGACACACATACGAGAGAATAATTACTGGAAACAATCTCAGCCTGCACATTTCCGAACAGGGTGCGACAGTGTCCCTCCCATGCCATGTATGCCGTAGCCTTAGCACTTTCGTATCGTTGCCATGGGATGAAACGTTAGGGCGATCAGGTCGAACATTGTGAAGACAATAACGAGGGGCACTAATGGTCATCTGTTTATTTTGACAGTGAGATCTATTTGAGAGCCCTCACCTCCAGTACCAGAAGCAACTTCAACCCGTCATCGAACTGTCCACGGACAACATCCGACATCGGAAGACATATCCTAAGTTCGCCATCAGTCACACAGATTAACAACCAAACATAACGTTGCTTCTTTACCAAATAGCGTGTAATTTTCCGAAGCTGGGCGGCTTTTGTGGTTGCGGATCGTGATAGAATCTCGTATGTCTTGCAGTTCTCGGGTCCAAATGCCGAACACTCATGAACTATAAGACGACGGTTGTCGCGTGGACGGAACTCACAGTCATCCCGGAGACATTCGTTGGTGCCCTCTTACAAATTGCAAGCACATAAGTGGGTTGGAAGGAAGCAACGATGATCGGGTACATACCGACATATCCACATTGAAAATGGTTTTGATGAGTGAGGATTTGCCGGAACCTGGCTGCGATAAAACATCATCATCTGTCTACGGCCAGTGTGATACATAATACACACCTTACCCACAACGAGAATTCTGAACCTGAGAATGATGGCACAGCAGTTATTATGACTGACAGCACGCATCTGATCACACACCTAAGTCGTTGGAAAGTAGACTCTGCAGAGTGGAAGGGAAAAATGGCCGGCGTTCCTGTCTATCGGCTGGGATTTGGCCTGTCCCCGAGAGCTCTGACTGGACCTGCGTGCCAGTAGGGTGACGTTCTTGACCAAGTAAAATCGTGGACGACGTCCTAGTCATTCGACTAGGCGAATGCAAGGTGTCTGCGGAGATTGCGTATCCATAGATATAGATTATGAAGCTGAGGGAAACCCTTCATGGGCCTGAACTTGAATGGGTTCAATCCATTTCCTGGCCGTGTGGATCGGCGGATGGCGGAGGAGGATAGTAGTCCCTATCATCGCGGCGACGTTGCGAGGATGTAGAGTCTTGGGATGGTATACGCCCGCTATGTGAGGAGGCCACATGAGACAAGGGCGTAGGCAGTGGCCGGGAAGGTGAACTTGGGGCACAGGTGCTCTAGATGAGAGTATTGGTGTCCCAAGTAAGGAAAACCCTGCCTTGGTCATTCGACGGAACAAATGCGAGCCTATTTTCCAACGGAATCTGCCTTCCTTTCTCTTAGTATCATTGGTTTGTTTCCACGGGGTCACGTAAGATTGCAGCTGGAAAGCTAGTATTCAGCCCTTTCAGCACTCCTTGTGGGGGTACATGACACATACGGCTATTCTTATTAACCAAAGAAGTATCATTTTCACGCAAAATATTTACTGCATCAACAGTGAGTGATTCCTTTGTGCGTCATACTCGTTGAGTCGGACATATATCATGCATTTTGACTTTGAACGTACTGCATTGTCAACGGGCGTAAGGCCATTATCATGGGATATGCTTGTAGTATCGAAGGCGTCCGCGTGACGTATCTTTTGAGTCCGCTAAGTACAATTAGAGCGAACAGTCATGTCCAGGAAGACACACCTCCACGGCATAGTTCGGAACCCCGATGGATGAGTTATTATAGCTGGGGAGGTCATGAATGAGTGGTTGCATAGATCTCCGTTACTATGTAGGGTGGGAGAAGATCGATATGGAAGAAGTTGTGGATTTTCGTGGTTGATAGGGGGCTCAATCGTGTCCAATTCGAACTGAACCCACGATGAGCGAGTCATCACCGATAAAGGTGCATGATCTTTACATAAGCCGTCCGTTCTCTGAAGAGTACGATGTCGATATGGAGAAAGTTCTGTATTTTCATTTTTGATGGAAGGCATAATCGCGTCCAAAACGCCGATATTCGGGTCGTCATACTGAAATCAATGTATCATGATTCTTTATTCATCGCCTCACACAAGAAGGCAACACACCCACGAATTTACTTCAATTCGGATTGGCCTGATCCAGAAGAGGGTGCGCTTTGCTCGGAAACCCCTGATAAAGACGCATTGATCTGCCATCGTGGGTGGGTTTTGCTTTTCAGCAATATTAAGAGAATGCCGAGCAAAACATAAGTTTGGGGAACGAACTGGGTCGAAACGACTGTTGTGATACGACACATGCCCCGAACATTGCCCCAAACGAAACTGGTCCTAACGTTACTAAGCGTTCTGCTCGTAAGTGAGATTTCCGCCTCGATAGTGTTGTCCACAAATGCTGCGGCGGCCCATGAGGTGACCAATGTACAACCAGAGACGAGAATAAGATCTTCCACGCGCTCGACAGCCAGTCGGTTCTTCCGTGCCCAGGTAAACCAGCTGTCCGCATAATCTTGGATGTAGTCCTGGAACGCTTGTGCCCGGATAACGTCTTCGTGGTGCCCCCGTTTGGAAGAGACAAAAGTGCTCCGCGATTCCGGAACGTATACGTGACATCTTCCACACTGCAAGAATGTTAAGCTGACGGGGACTGTCCAGGAGAGTTGACTCATGACTCACTCTTCGGGTGTCATAATGTGCCCATTGCAAGCATTTGTCTCTGCCGAAACATGACGGGAACAGTACTTTACTCTGTCGAATTGGCGCTTAAAGGTATTGGCGAATCGACCACAGTCCAACGACTGGTAGGGTTCAGGTTCACCAAGTGTCCTATTCGAGTCGTGGCTCCATGGAAGCATCACATTGAACATGCGAATGAAAGACCCTTCATGTAGGTAGCCAACATCGCCGATCGAGACCTTGTCATAGATTTCTTTGAGAGGGTTTGGATTCCACAAGGCAAGCCCGTGAGACAGGGCTGTCATTTGATCCTGGTAAACCCCGGAGATTGGAGGTGAATCCACGGGCACGGGGGACTCGGAGGAAGCTGAGTCTTTACTCATGCCCATGAGCCTCATGATCGTGGTGACCATGTTCGCGTTTGCAGGCGTCGGGAACACCCGAGTCGCTGAATCTGACCGGATTCTGACTCAGGATCGCACACGAAATGCCAAAACGACAACGAGCAAGATGTCCTTCATATCAAGTAAAGGTTTGGTATACAGAGGCTCAGAGCTGTCGAATATCCTCTTGGACGCATCGCACGATTCCTTTCCGAAAAAGGTGCGCCGCATCAATCAACATATCTTTTCTTCAGTTACATACTGGAACAGAATACATCACGCGAAAAGTGACGCGATACCAGTCACCCAAGTGATAACAACTTCACAGGATCACACACGTAATTCCAAAAGGACGACAACGGGCAAGACTTTCTTCATAAAGTTGATTGGTCCAAGCGCAGACGCTAGCGTCCGCGGAGCTTGGGTTGGTGGCCGGAAGGAGCGGAGCGTCGGCTCATCCATTCTTTCATTGCTACATCCGTGCCGCCTCAGCAGCAGCTAGTCGTACATACTCTGATCACACACTGTAATTACACCCTCCCACCACTCCCTTCTGCCAATAGAGTCGTTGATTCCTCGCAAATAAACGAGTCCACAATCAGCGCCAGACCAAGCTAACCACGTCACCTCCAATCGAGCAGCGAGGAATCATCTCCATCTCGCAGCAGCAACCATCACACCATCACAACCAGCGGGTGTGTTGTGACCACCAGTTCACGGATCGCTGCAGCGTGCGCGAGAGCCCTACCCGCCCGCGCAGCTCACCTCTCCGGCTGGATCCACAGGCTTCGCCCGACGGCGCTTCGCGCCTGCCCCTGCCCCTAGCACACACAGCACACCCACACGTACGTAGCCCAGCACGCATCACATTCACGTCCCTTCATGCTTACTACTTGCCCTCGATCTGATCCGTCCGCTCCCAGATTGCATCGCCATCCGGGACATATTTCCCGAGATCGTCGCCTCGCGATTTCCCCTTCGGGAAAGCTGACTGCCATCCTTGCGAGACGAAATCAGCGAGTGATTCAGAAGCATTCGTGGAAGTTTGGGAGGGAGAGAGGTTAGATGCCTCGTAAGGCACGCGGCGTGTTCAACACAGAGGGTAAGTCACTCCCGTTTTCTCTCCTCAACCCAGGCACCCAGATACGTCCGAAACTTTCTTTCCTTCAAATCCGCTCTTCACACTCGCTTTTTTCCCTCGGGGTCGTTGTTGGTATACACCGCCAAGGAGGCGAACGTGCCAGAGAACGAAGACGAAGATTCCTTTGGGAAATTTCGTTTTCTGCCCGACTACGGCGAGTGCACATTGGGCGAAATCCACCGACGATCGCCGAAGAGCGACTCCGTCGACACGCGGTCTGAGGGCAACATCTCCCCAACCGTGCAGGCCGTATCCGTACTTAGTGCGACGTCCAACGCTGCCAAAATCTCTTTTGGCCAAGCACAGTTCGTCATGATGACACCTTGCTCATGACAAGCTACGAGTACGGCGAAGACGGAAGGCGATTCGGCATCGGTTCTTGTTCTAATGGACTAACGGCTATCTGGGAACTGGGACCCAGCAGAGCTTCAACTTCAACATCCAGCGGACTCGGACCATCAGTACTGTCCGATCCTGCCACGAAGATATCGGACCCCAGCCGCGCCTCGTTCTCCGCGCCCCATTCCCGGCTTAAGCGCCGCGCTCTGGTTCTCCGATGAGCTCCGCGGGCCCCACGCGACCTACTTCTCGTTGCACAGGGTCGGTTTGCAAGCGCGGGAGATGACGATATCAACCCCACTGTCGACAAAGTACGGGAGAACTTCATGGACGGATTCACAGGTCTATGCGTGGAGAACCTCTCGCGCGTCCGTTCTTCTGGTTGGGCGGTCGGACGCATCTGCTCACGCAGACCAGCCAGGGCTCTAGGCTTGAGGTCATTATCCTCACTTGGAGGAACCAGAAAGCGTTGTACGGCTCACGTCTGCCGAATCCAGCGGGTCGTTTGGAGCTGGTGTCCGCTGGCAACGGACGGGCATAAATGTGCTTGGCTTCAAGGAGTGCGCACACTGTCCCGAATGAACTGCCCCTTGGAAAACTCAAAGAGTGCGGAGGGTAGCCTAGAGTGGCTTGATAGGTCATCGGGATGCCGTCGCTTACTCCGCGGTGAGTACACCTCGGGTTTTATTGGGAGAATTCTTTTTATTTTGATAGCTGTGCTTCCCTAATACTTGAATTTAGTTGAGAATGCTTTGCATGATCTCAGAGCCGCCGTGCTCCCCATTCCCGATCGATATCCTGTAGAGTCGCTCCTGATAGAACTAAAGCGACGCAAGGCACAGCCTATGGCGACCTCATTCAAGCTATTCACGGTCCCCATGGTCAGATTCGACAGCTTTCACCCCGGCCCTGGCGGTATATTTGCATTAGGAGGATCCATGGCCCCCCAATATTATCTCTTTGTTGGCTACTGTAGTAGTATTCTAAGGGCCACGCACGCATATAGATACGTTGAACCCTACTAAACGTCTGAGTCGATGAGAATGTTATCGGAACAAATGAATATGCGCATTCAGCCATGCCGAATGTACAGAAAATTGTTGAATAAAAGTACTAGTAGGGAAAATAAGTTAGTAACTAAAAACAAGGGTCTGCTACAAGGCTAAGATAGGAATATGTGAAGTGTACTGATGCCGTGTAGTTATCGCTAGTGCTGATCATCGTTGTCCTAAGGTCAAGAAAGGGAAACGAAACTGGAGAGAAAAGAGGAGAATGTGGCTGTGAGTGTGAGAAATCTACACAGTCAGACCTGTGGGCTCGGCTAACGGGCACTCCGAGACGTTGTTCTGCTTCGGATCTAGTGTGCCTCATGCACAAGCCTTACAGCTTACATTGTCAATGAGTGGAAGTGTCATTATCATGGGTAATGTAGAGAGCAGTGAAAATGCACGAGAGTCAGAAGCGCAGGGGAATCAGCAGGGAGACAATGTGACAATGCACAACTGTGCACACACAAAGAAAAGGGATGAAGAACACGAAGAGGACTCTGAGCAATACCAATACTGAGGGGCTTATAGAGATGTGGAGCGAGGACTAATAAGCGAGGACACGAGTGTGTAGGGCACGTCGCGTTTGACACTAAGGGAGCGGATCTCTAAAGACTAATTAAAGGGATATGAAGAGGGCGTGTAAGGTACAATGGAGATACGAGAACTTGTCATGTCTGAACAAAGAAAGAGGATTATAAACCAACAGAGGATGATAAACCAACAGAGGAGTGAAGTCAGTCGAAGGGATTTGCGAATGTGCAGGGATGCGTGACGCAGGCGCGGGGCCAATGCGAGGCATCGCCGAGCCCCGAGGTCCAAATCCGGCATAATGCTCGTAGTATCCTCGGAGAAGGCATCCTCGTGACGTATCTTTTGAGCTCGCTAAGTACAATCTGAGCAAACAATTATCGATCATGCCTAGGAAGACATACCAATACTCCCTCTCTCGAGGAACTTGTCAGAAACTTCCGAGGCGTGCTGGATGAATTCGTTGGCCGTACTTTATCATCCAATTTGGCCAGCGGCTCGGACAAACTTAGTCGGCTTGACATCTCCCTGAAAGCTAGCTCCACGACTTCGCTGAGGCTGAGTTCGTTCAGAACCTCGATGTGTGAATCTAACTGAGGGAGGTCATGATTGAGGCGTTGTATACGCTCCCGTTACTGTGTAGAGTAATAGAAGACGGATATCGACGAAGTTGCGGTTTTTCATGCTTAATAGGAACAATCGTGTCCAAACTGAACCCTAATGTGCGAGTCTGAGGATGATTCATTACGTAGGCCGAACGTAAGCCGAAACGTAAGCCCAAGTTTCTCTCATGAGTCGACGTGGATTTCCATCGGTCGTGCCGCTTCCAATTTGAATCACCCTGATCCCAAAGAGGACGCGCCTTGCTCGGAAGCCCCTGATAAAGACGCATTGATTCCAGTCGTGGGTGGGTTTTGCTTTCCATGCAATAACAAAAGAAGAATCAGCCCGTGCCGAGCAAAACATAAGTTTGGGGAACGAACTGGGTCGAAACGACTGTTGTGATACTCCACGGCTCCGCTGATGTTACCCCAAACGAATCTGGCCCCAACGTTGCGGAGAGTTCTGCTCACCAATGAAATTGTCGCCTCGAAATGGTTGTCCAAAGATACCGCGGCAGCCCATGAGGTGACCATAGTACAACCAGAGACCAGGATAAGGTCTTCCATGCGCTCGACGCCAGATGCATTTTTCTGTGCCCAGTTGAACCACCTGTCTACATGATTTCGGGTGTAGTTTTCAAACACTTTCGTGCGGATAACGTCTAGGCGGCGACCCCCGTTTGGAAGTGATAAAAGTGCTCCACGATTCCGGAGCTTATACGTGACACGTTCCGTACTACGAGGATGTCAAGTCGACTGAGTTGTCTGGAAGAGAACTAATGACTCACTGTCGGCATTTGTCTCTGCGGTGACAAAACGAGAGGTGAGGACGACTTCGTCGAACTGGGCTTCAATCGTATTGGTGAATGGACCGCCGTCCAGGGGATCGTAAGCCTCCGGACTTCTGACAAATCTATATCTATTTGACGGGTGGTCCCATGGTAGCATTACATTGAACATGCGAATGAACACGCCTTGATATAAGTAGCCAACATCGCCGATCGAGACCTTGTCATAAAGGTTGAGAGGGTCTGGATTCCATAACGCGAGCCCGTAAGACGGTGCCGAAAGTTGGTCTCGGTAAACGGTGAAGGGTCGATCCGAGTCTTTTTTTTTTAAACCGATCCGAGTCTACCGGCATGAGGGAGGAAAGTGTGTTTGTGCTGGGCGTACATCATCCAATTATACAATTATACTGTAGTTGCAGGGTTTGTTACTGACTGCAGTACAACACTGCAACAGCCGGCGGGCCGGGCTGTCACTGAGTCACTCGCGCGGCGATCGCCGGAGGGCTGACGTCCGCTCCGATCGCCTCCGACTCGTCTTCGACACTGCACTCACTTACTGCGCTACAGTAATAAAACGGTCCCCACATAATTCAAACTTGCGTGTAGAAGATAACGCAAAATGGTGATGCCTTTCCTAAACCATCCGCCATTTGATTTTTTTCAGTCAGGTACTTCCCATTGTCCCAAACATCGTATACATTTCAAGTTCTGCCAACACTGCAGGAGCCCAGCTGGTCCAGTGGCCTACCTTCGTGCCCCTTTTGTGGCTAAGAACTACTTATCGTACTGTCTGCCAGTGTGAATTTCGTATGACGGTACTGTAAGGAGGAGTATCTGGCTGGGCTCGCACAGTCCACGCCGATGCGTTCCGTTCCACATTACGAGCTGTCCAGCACCCTAGCGTCGGGATGCCCTTCGACGTGCTGACTCCATCCCAATCAGGACCGCGTTACGTTACATTCCCTTCCTGTCTCTCTCATGTCACCTTGTCGTATGATACCTTTCCTACTCAGGCCTCTCTCTTGTCCTCGATACACTATAGCACCATTATTTCTATTAGGACCACAGCGCGATCGTAGCGCGATCGTCGCCTCCCTACTTACTTTCATTTCCCGCCATCACGTGCCACGCGTCGCGCTCGTGTTGACGACACGCGTCCCTCTTGCTCGACGGACTCGAGATAGCCGAACATGCACTTAGGTACGCTCGATGGACTCCCAAAATATGATCTGCTTTTCCCCTCTTTCTCTTTCATTTGTCTGTTTCCCTGCGTGCCTTTCTCTGCTACCTGCCGCTGCCCTGTGACCCGAACGACACTGCGCCAACCCGAGCCGCCGAGCCACCCCGCGTATCATCTTCGGGTCTAGCGTGACCCTCCTTATTTCTTAGGTCTTCGGATCTCATCATTTCACGAACTCACAAGCGCGCTATCCAGCCGCGCTACAGTACGAGTCGGTACGATGCTGTCGGACTCATCGAGCTAACTAATATAGATCTCGTTCTAGATACTGAAAACAATAACATAAAGACCTATCGTCTTATCCAGCGTAAGAGAAAATGGATCTCGTCGAACCATTATCAACCCGTGCTAGGCTCACAGAGTAAAACCGCAATCTCTGGGCGTCGACTTCGCAGCGATGCTGGTACGGTGTTTCGCCCTTGTTGTTCAACGCATCTTTGTCCACACGACGGTCGCCGAGTAACAGCCTTACAATCTCGATGTGTCCATGGCGCGCTGAGAAATACAATGGGGTGCAATTACTCTCCTGCCTTGCGTTCACATTTGCACCTTTATCGATCAACACGCGCGAGACTTCGAGGTGTCCAAATCGTGATGCAGCATGCAGCGGGGTCCAACCCCACTTATCACATGAATCCACCTCTGCGCCCCGCTCGATGAGCAGGCGCACGACATCGACGTTTCCCTTGGCTGCTGCTAGGTTTAATGGAGTTCTCTGGCTTTCATTTCTGACGTTGACATCTGCTCCCCGGACGAGCAATGATTTCAAGACGTCTATGTTTCCCTCTTCCGCGGCCGCATGCAACGACGACGTTTCTTCGTCCTTTTCATCGTCATCAGCACCATACGAGTCACGTTGAACGTAGTTGAACATACCTTTTCCGGAATGTTTGCATCTAATTCGTACTCGGAAATGAACTTTGCAACCTCCGCTTGGTCATTCTCCGACGCCAATTTGGCTGCAGTTTGATTGGCCTTGTTGAGCACGTTGACATCAGCACCCTGCTGAAGCAACAAGTTTAGACTCTGAGGTGGCCACGTTGCGATGCTGCGTGCAACAATGTCCCGCCATGCCTGTCCGTAATACCCAGATTCGCTCCGAGGTCGATCAGGAGACTAGCGATCGCGACTTCCCCATTCCATACTGCTCGATAGAGGGGGGTTTCTTGCTTGTCATTATTCATGTCGACAATTGCACCACGCTGGATCAGCAACTCAGTAACCTCCATGTGACCGTTAGCCGATGCTAGATGTAAGGGGCTCGAGAGGTCATCGCGCTGGATGTTCACATCAACGCCTTGGTCTAGCAACAGGCATGCCATGTCGTGATGTCCATGTCGCGAGGCAAAGTGTAATGGTGCCTGGCTCCGGTTGTCCAGAGCGTTAATGTCGGCGCCTCGCTCGATGAGGAAGCGCCCAACTCCGACTTCGCCCTTGATTGACGCCAAGGCCAAAGGGGTCTTTTGGGAACCATTCCGAATGTCGATGCGAGCGCGGTTGTTGATCAGCAGTTGTACGACGTCGAGATGACCGTTATGTGACGCAATGTGCAGTGGGTTCGAGCTGTTGTTGTCGCTAATATGAATATCTGCGCCTTGCTCAATAAGGAAGACAACGACGTCACGCCTCCCGCTGCTTGATGCCAGGTACAGCGACGTCTGTCCATTTCCGTTCCGAATGTTGATATCGATGCCACACCCTAACAAGATCTCCGTGGTTCTGAGATGTCCATGATACGAAGCCTTGTGGAGCGGAGTCCAGCCTTTGTCATTCGTGTCAGACACGTCAGCTCTATTCGTGATCAAGAACCGAGTGACGTCGGGGAACCCTTTCTCTGCTGCGCGGTCCAAGGGAGTTTCCTGTTTATCGTTCCGGCTATTGATATTTGCAGAATGCTTGATTAGCAATTCTACCATGTCAAGGTGTCCATTGTTTGACGCAAGATGGAGTGGTGTCCAGCGATCTGCTTTTTGCGCGTTCACATCGGCGCCACGGTCTATTAGGAGTCGTACGACGTCAAGGTGTCCATATCGTGATGCTTGATGCAGAGGAGACCATTGCTGGGTCTCGCGCGCGTTCACCTCGGCGCCACCGTTTAGCAATAGCCGTGCGATGTCGACGTGTCCGTATCGTGACGCCGAGTGTAATGGGGTAATGCCATTCTTGTCTCGAGAATTAACGTCTGATGGCGGTCTATAAGGAGGCGTGAAACACCAAGCTTCCCGTTAAAACAAGCCAGGTGCAACGGTGTCTCTTGATTCTTGTTCCGGATATCAGGACTTGCGCCAGATCCGAGTAACAGCTCCGCAATGCACGATACCCACAGTGTGCTGCCGCATGTAGTGGGGTCCAGCCTTCATGGTCGGCGGCATTCGCGTTGGCGCCAAATTTTACGAGGAGCCGCGCAATCTTGAGTGCCGATTCCTCTGTGACACAATGTCCGCCCTGTGATACCCGGTGAAGTGGAACCCTGTCCACGTTGTCGCGAGAGTTGGGATCTGCACCACTTTCAAGGAGTAGCGATGCGACCTCAAAATGACCCTTGACTGAGGCGGCGTGTAATGGAGTCGTGTGAGAACCACCTCTGCTCTTGACGTCCGATGAATGGGCAGAGGCAAGACTCTCTACGAGGCTATGGAAACCGCACAGAGAGGCGTAGTAAAGTGGCCCAGCCTCAGGCCACGTCGGGTGTGTCGTTGACATGGGCTCCGTCCAATGACGGTCGATTCATATAGCCAAACCCATGCTGCAAAATGTGATTTTCGAGGGTCAAACAGGCGTTCCATGAGTTCGCGGATGTTGATGATACGTTGCTATACTGAGCATGATCGACCCAGTGTCGGGCGGCATACAGGGCAAGGGGGAAGCGACCTATGGTATCCCTGTCGATTTTGTCATCGAGTTGGAGGAGGACGCTGAGGTTAGCGTGCGCAAGGAGAGTATGGGCAGGTTCGGGGAGAATGTGATAGAACGAAAGACGTTCTTCGGCATTTTTGATTCGTTCCGAGGTCAAGAATTCTTTGACAGAAAAATGCGCGAATTGTACTATTTGACTGCCTCCTTGATTGACGATGGTGATCAGGCTGGAGCACGTGGACAACACCAATCCTTTTGCATCCGGTGGCTGACAGCGTTTATTAGGCGCTGTTGCATCGAACTGAACTGACAAAATCGCTGCGAGTTCCTCAACGCGAAGCGGCCGAATGGATACCAAGAGGCACTGGAACAGCTTGTGCGCATATTTTCGTTTTTGATTATCGATGTCCAGCAACGTCCGCTCGTATGTTCCATAAAGACCCTCCGGCAGGTCGTTTAGCGCGCCTTTGATATCGTTTGAATAGCAGCGCAGCACATTGTCAATCTGGCACGCGACCCATCGGAACCTTTGAGCTGACGTGAGTACCCAATGTGAGGTGCATGACGATAATGATCTGAACCTACATGCCATTCGCCTTTTGTGAGAGCGTGTTAATAACCAGTTTCTCATCCTCCTCTGTCCAATCCTGTGCCTTCTTTGATTTGACAAGAGACTTGATATACGCAATTATATCGGCCCCTTGACCAGCCTCGTCGTGAAGAGAAATCTGGTGAGGGTTCAACGGCTCAAGCACCGCTAGGATATCCATCTCCAGTCGGCTAGCCACACATAGATGCACGTTCGTAAGTTGCAGACCAATAAGTTCTTTGATCAGGTCCAAAACCTCGCCGCGGGCTGACGGTGTCCCCGATGAGTTTGGACATTCATCGAGACCGTCAACGATCATAAAAATCGGACCTTGCCTCGGCTGACTCAGCATGTCCATTATACATGTTTTGAGCGCGTTAAATGTGGGTGTTAGTACAGGGCCATTGTCGGAATATAGCTTGGATAGAATGTCGCAGCAGGAATCCGACTGGACAGAAAGCTGCAAAATGAGGGAGGAGAGGAGGCCAGAGCAGTCTTGCTTCTTGGTATCCCGAAAATCAAAATAATAGTACGCGATCTTGGCCGATCCGATTGCGTGCTTGCGTTTAATGTCATCAATGATTGCGGATCTGGCAGGCGCTCTGAATAACCTCGAAAAATACAGGAAGACATCACATACAAGAGCGTGCTCTTCCCTGCAGCCGCTTCAAAATCAACAAGTTATTATTGCAATGCACTGTCAGTGGTACGAAAACATACGTTTACCGTGGATCCACAAGAGCGACCCCACCTCATTCCATTTCTTTAACGCTTCGCTCTTGAAGAACCATTCTCCGGTTCCACTATGTCGTAATTTCGAAACAGAGTCGTGATTTGTCGACGAGTCAGGGGGAGAGAGCCATTGCTGAATAAGCTGGACACCTAACAAGACGCCGTCAATCTAGGCCACAAAAGGTGTGGGGAAAAAAACAAACGGTTCATCCTTTTCGTTTCGTCAGTCGCAAGGTTATGGACCAAAGCCAAGGTCTGTGCACCAGCCGCTAGACCCTCATGCTTGGTCAATCGGTCCAATCTCTGGAGGGCAGCCTGTATCTTGTCCTTCCCCCACAAGAGCTTCACGAATTTCTCTGTGACACGTTCAAGTTGAGCATCAGCAGAGTAACTGTGACTGCCCGCTTACTGATCCGCCCCTGCTTGATTTGTTTGGTAGCCAGGGCAAGCACCGAAAGTAATCCAATCAATATTTTGATGATGATATCCGTCACTGGGGCCATCTCAGTGGGCGGAATTGTCGTATAGGCCTTCAGACGGTTGAGGAAATCCTCCAAGGACTCAAAGAGATCCACGAGGGCATCGTAGCTTGACGAAACTTACTGGCAGTCTGACATACTCATTCATTACAAAGGAACTACAGTATTCAAAGGGCGAGTTAATGGGACGTACGGCGAGGAGAACATCGATCCCAGCGAACACAGCCTTTGCCGGTGTGAAATGGGCCTGACCGGGGTCACGTTAAAAGATTCACCAGATGGCATGCGTAACTCACTGCTGGCAAGCTGAGCACCTCGCTAAGGGTACCCGAGATTGTACGAAGGACCCCAACCCACGGAGTGACGAATTCTATAAGTCTCCGATTTCTATTGCGAAAATTTTTGAATGCTTCCTCCCGTTCCTGAAGTAGTTGGCGGATATCTTCGAGAGTCTCTGACTGTTCGAGCTTGTCAGCAAAGGGATGCGTAGACAGGTCTGTTCCGGTTCTTCGTTCGTAGTCGGCCAGGGCATCGTTAAACAATCTGATGTATGTGATGTTATAAGTAGAGGACGTTGCTTGTCCTGGTTGTCCAGTCGACGACATGAGTAAAATGAATTGTTCGCTGAGACGTCCTTTCGTTCGGAGGGAGTATACTGAGGGGAGGAGGACAAGTGTTCGGGAATAATCGATGGTATATCTAAAGGCGGCGCAAGGCTGTGTATTAGAGAGGCACAAGGCTGTGTATATGTATACCACGAGGCAGGGCCATTTCCCTTCAATTACAGCGCTTGTCATATGAAAGCCTGTAATTTGTAATGTGTGTCACTGAACCGGTCTGGTCAGTTCGGTGACCCTTTTTGGTCAATGACATGCCGCAATTACTGTAAACATGTAAAAATAAGCTCCCTGACCCGGGCCGCCAGTGCCTTTTTTGGTCAAGGGTCACCTTGACACAATACAAACACAACGCCATATTGACCTTGGCTGACGACTCAGGGTTTGCCTTATTGTTATCTCTGACAATTGTTTCTTGTCACTGCTCAGCAGGGGTGGCCTTGGCTAGTTGGCTGTACTGGGGAGCCTGACGACCGTGACCGCGAGCGACAGTGACGTGCGACTGACGTGTTTCCCCGGTCCTCTCACCCTAATGTTGCCTAATATTCTCCTCTCATCTTAACATTAACATTGACGACTCTTACGCCTGTATTCTCCCTGCTCTCATTCACATTCCCCTTCCTGTTACCGTGTCACGGCGTTGCTTGGCTTCTCCCTGCCACTGGCGTTCGCGCCGTGAACGACCCCGTGGCAGCTCTTCGTGCAGCGATTCATGCGATCGCGATTGCAATTCGTTTCCTGCGCTCTCTTTATGGGCCGATAGATACACCGCATGAAGAGGCCGTCGAGTTCACCAAGGTAGCAACCGCGTGTATATTGCCAACTTCAGTTCGCGAGTCAAATGCTGAGACTTATAATAATTTATGCGGGATGATTGGGGGAGTTTCAATATGTGGGTTTTTCTTACTTTCTTGGTCGCGTGGAGGTAGCGGGGTTGTGTGTCGGATCATCACCGTGTTGTTAATAAC